>OMNN01028387.1:0-20420 GCA_900302755.1 Chromis chromis | reverse complement strand
TTAATTAGTTATTTGTTATTGAATTGTCCAGCAGATACACTGAATTGATTTTAATAATTTAATGTACCATAAGTGTACACTGTGCAATTGTATTTTCCAGGAAAATGGTATAGGCCTGGTATCAGCAGGTACTTAATACTAAATGACTCAGACTGGATCAGGGGGAAAAAAATATACTTGATCAGGATATTCCACCAAAATGTTTAAACACTAGGCAAATCCTGCCTAGTAACCTCTATTTTAACAGTCAACCAAGTGCTAAGGTTTTGGTTGGCAAGTCTGGTCAGAGTGGGTGATGAACGTACAAAGCACAGGACTGTGATAATGGAGACCATATAGATTTGTTCAGAGCACAAAAACACTATAGAGAAACTATAGATAAAGTAGAAACATGTTTTAAAAATTCTGTCCCAGGTAAGAGTTGACTCTGTCACAGCTTAAACCAAGACAATGTTCTTTCCATAATCCTAACCCTGTTGTATGCATTTCTGTAGCATGTAAGAATTTTTTATTTATGAAAGAAATTGTGGCACCAGGAGGTTACTGAAAGCTCATTGTTTATTTTACAATCCTAATATCAGATGCCAATGTTGATTACGCCTGACATGATGCCAGGCGTAAACATAATTCTGTTCATCAGAGGGATCTATGAACTGCGGCACAGTATGCACTGGGCTGCTGTGTTTTCCCATTTCTTCATGCATCTCATTTTTTATATCTCATTTTGGAGTGAAGATGAAATTGTGCATTAAATTCGATGCAAACCCATTTGAATTTCAATGAGAGCCTGGCCCTCTTGTTTGGGCACGGTGGCCCCAGTTGAATTGTTGCTATAACAGATTCTTTTCAAGAGAGCACACGTTAGTTTGTATTAAATTAATGCATCTGTGAATGACTTGTGACACAAACAAACAAACAAACACTGTGAGGATACAAATGCACAAACAAGTGTAAATACACCTGCACACACCAGTGTGGTTCACACTCTGTTGTTTGTATAGTTAATAGAAAGAGTGGATGATTTTTCCCGTGCTCTCTAACAGCAGCAAAAACAGAAAGTCCCTGCTCATTCCTATTCATGTTTAGTGAAAAACCTCCCTACAGATAAACAATGAAATCCCCCAGTCACTCTGTGTGTTGATGCGAGAAGATTAATTCTCTACTAGTTCAACTTGTCATGAACTTTACATCAGGAAGGTACAGATGCTAGTGATTAGAAAATCTATAATCCATTACAGTGTATGCTCAAACAGAACACAACACAGAGTGAACAAAAATCTGTCGACTGTTTAGTCAGAATGCTAAAATTACCTCTTACTTCTTAAATGTGCTATTGTGTGATTTTCCATCATAGGGAAAAAGATATTTAGTTGTCCCTGTGCATGCCTGCATGTTTGGTCACTTCTGTATATGCTGATCAGCCACAACCTAAAACCATCTGCCGAATATTGTGTAGGATGCTGTAAACATAGCCTTGGCTGCAAGCCAGATGAGTGACACCTGTGGAGCATATGACAACCCATTTCAGACAGACAAGAAAACCAAATCTAATCGTCCAAATTGCAGAAAAATGCATTATGCACTCACTCTTTCTTCGCAAACTGTGGTCGCGTAATTGTATCCAAGTCCAAGCACAACTTTTAAAGCTATAAAGAATATCCATTACACCTATCTTTGAAACTTTTCAACACTCGTTCCTCTGTTAGTTCTAGTCCTATCGTAGTTTTAAATTGCCTTTTCACCGCAGTACTTTTCAAAGTAGTGCGGTCACACCTTATGGAGTTGACTTTGCTGAGCCACATTGTAAACAAAGGCTTGTCTTAATTTATTAAATTATTTCTTTATTAATACAAAATGCAGGGTTCCTTATGGCTGTACTCATACATATACAGTCATACTCTTGCTACACAACAATTAAAAATAATTTTCCATAGACTTATCTATTTTCAAATTTAAAATGGCTCCAGCACAGTGCCAGAGAACTTTAAGCCATGCAAATGTACAGGATATTTGCAAAATTCCAACTACTGTGTCACCCTCAGAGACTTGCAATGATTGGCAGACAGGCCTCCCACACTTACACATCAGTGTTAAGACTGCTCACTATAGTTTGGGCTGTCACAAGGCAACAAGATGGCTTGGTATAACAGTGACTTGTGACTGACACTGCAGCAGGGGACATGTCAGGGTAACACCAGAGGAGCGGCATGTAGGTGGGTGAAACCAAGAAAAACAAATGGGCATACAATACAACTGAGCACCAGTTGTGTATTTGATGGTGCTCTAAGTTGTCAATCTGCAGCATATGTTAGCTACAATTCAATTCAATTCAGTTCAATTTTATTTATATAGCGCATATTTACAACACATGTCATCGCATAGCGCTACACAGGCAACACTCACGACAAACCAAAGTGCATATCAACAAATCAATAAAGACTTCTGTTGTCTGATAGGTAATCTGAAGTGGAACTGTGGATGACATACTGGATGAATACTGGTTGTACTATACGTTGTATGTGTTTTCCCTAAAATCTGCCTGTGGCACACCTGAATTCATCTTAACAACCCTTTTACTTATGTTTTCTACTAGTTATTAAAATGTGTCATGGCAAAGTTATGTAAAATATCAAATATACAATAATTAAGCATGTTTTTTCCTAAGGAAGGCTGATGCCTTAGTCTGCTATAGCAATAGCTACTGTCACTAACCACTGACATTCAGAATGAATGAGAGAGGTTCAGTCTAACTCACATGGTCTTTTTGTTACAGAAGCATCCAAAACACCTGTTAAATGAGGCTCTTTTAACATTATAAGCACAAAATCAACTAGAAAAGCACTCAGAGAGCGCAGACCTCCACCAAGTAGCCCATTTCCACCCATATTGTGATTTACAATTACAGTTACAATTTCATTTAGCAGACGCTTTTATCCAAAGCGACGTACATCTGAGGCAATTTGGGGTGTACTTCTGCACTTTCAGGACACTTCGGAGGGGCCAGGGATCGAACCGGCAACCTTACAATCATTGGACAACCCGCTCTAACACAGCCGCCCCTACAAAACTTTTTTCATTGGCACTGACAGGATGCAAACCAGGGCCCACGGCTTTGTAAACGGATGTTCATCCTATTGAACTACGCCTCCTCCTTTGTGATTTCCACAAAAAAAATTCCTGGATCCAGATGGTAATCCAGAACATCACCAAAATTTAATCATCAGTTCCTTGTCCCATTATCAACATTTCCTGCAAATTTCATTAAAATCTGTTCAGAACTTTTCAAGTTATCTTGCTAACAAACAAACAGATAAATGCTGGCAAAAACATAACCTCCTTGGCGTAGGTAATCAAACAGCCCAAAGTTTTTGACTACAGGGCCTATCTCACTGTCATCCACATAATCACTCAAAGTTACAGCTATAACAATATAATCCATGTGTCGTTCACGTCTCTCCAAAAAAAAAAAAGCTCCGGCATTTTTTCTGGAGCTCACCCCTTGCTGAGAGTCAATTGGTGTAATTAAATATTTCTCTCGTGTTTAGATTTAATCTTTGAACCATGAGATGAGAATGATGACCTTTTTAATTGGTCTAAGTACCACAAGAGTACCAACACAACACTTGTTTGGCTATATAATAATAGCTCTTGATCTACTTTGCTGAATAAAAATTCAAATACATCATAGGTCTTACAACATCTGAAAATAATTTAGTTGATTTTTTTTTTCTTTAATTTGCCCAAATCTTATGTGTAGGAAGCAAATGCATTCAGCAACACAAATCCAAGTCAATATTTCAAAATTAATATCCTGCCTCATCACCTGCCATCTACACTACTACTGTCATTATTATCACTGATTAAGAATCATCACTGTCAAAAGTTAGTTTTTTTTTTAAATACAGTATTTGCAGCATTGGATACTCACAGTTCTATGGCCTTGTTCCACATGATGACGTATCCGGACAAAATAAAGGACTCAATGTTGACAATGTGTGTGTTTCCACGCTCCGTCCCCACATACAGCCATTTACTCTGAAAAGGCAGGTGGCAAAATGTAATCCTGGAAAACAGCAAACAAAGAAACAAAGAAGAGTGTGTTAGAATACAACCAGTGACAAAGGGGATTCTGATTCATTTGCAGCAAGGATTGTGCTGTTGTGCATTTCTGCGCAGTGTGGTTAAACACTGTATTCTTGCATAGTATGTACACACTGACACCTGTTGCAGTATATGCACAACTCTGCTACCACCAAAGCATTTGAAGTTGCCAATATTACCATGATTATGATTAAGATAGCTAAGTGTCGTTTATGTCGATGTGTGTATCATATCATGCAGTCACCAAATAATGAGAGCTATTCACCTTGGAAGTATGTGTTTTTTGTTCCCATTTTTCCCATGTCCTAAAAATAAATTATGGCACACCACACAAACTAAACTTTCATATAAACACGCTTAATAATGACAGTAGCATTCTTTAACTTTCAATATGTACTGTGTACGACAGACTTTGCTCACGTCATTGTCAAAACCATAATCTTACAGCAGTGCTCAAGAGAACAGAAGACAACAGAAGTCACACTCTGACTCACTGACCGGAAGTCATACCCTGACTCATTCACAGAAGTCCCAGCCTGACTCATTCTGTGTCATGGTTTAATTTAGACCAGAGTCTGTTTTCCTCCACAATGAAGCACCTTACATATAGGTAATATTGTCTACATTCACTCATTCTGCTTTTTATGTCTCCTGATTCTCCCTTGTTACAAAACTGTTGCACTCACCCTGTAAGCTTGCTCTGAGCTGGTACAAATACCTGGAACCCTTCACAACAACAGCCAGAAGTCAAAGTCTGAACTTTTTGTGTTCTGTTTTTCCATTTGCCAGTAGCCCGTCGACATAAAGGCTAAGCTGGTTCACCATTTCAGGTTCACATATACCCACTGCTCAAAGCTTTATATAGTGTAAAATCTTATTAAATGCAGAATATTTTTTCACACAATTTACAGATTGTCTGGTCTTTACAAAGATTTTGTATTTGTTTATGTGCAACTTCTGACCTACAATGGACATCTTTTAAGACAAGACAAGGTACTAATGGTACATACTATGACCATAAAAACATATACCCTAATACAGATCTCTGTTCCATATGTAAAGGTATTGTGATGGTGTATAAAAAATGATCCCAGACTCATATCCTCTTTAATGCCTGCATTCCCTGTTCTTCTATAAAAATGAAGGCAAGCATTCTCAAAAATAATTATAAAGTGAAGCAAGACTGCTTAATCCATTATTGTTCTGCCATTGGCATGTATCATCTGTGTAAGCACCTTAACGAGGGAATAAAGATCAGCACACAGTAAGTCACTCTTGTCCATGCTGATTACCTTGTAGAGATGGGGGGGGTCATTGGGTTCCAGCCCCACAGCCACCCACCCAGCAAGCGGCAGGATTATTAGATAGAAGACAAATGAGATGGCAGACAATTCAATAAGGATTTTAGGGGCTTGAGGAGATGACAATATTCAAACTGGCAGGGGGGGCAGAAGTGCTATGTGAGCAAGAGAGGATTATGCAGTCCTCTGCTTTTTACAACATGCATTTAGGCGTAGCGCGTAATTCTTTAACGTAAACAGCAAGTGATGAGGATAATCTCTTCACAAACTTATATTTGTACTATTTGTACAAATTATGTAACACCATGTCAAAATGTTAATAATAATACTAATAAAAATTCATTTAATTTGCCATAATTCTAAAAACATATCAGCATTATTGCAGTTTGTTATCATATATTCCATGTAAAAACATGCAGACATTTTTTCACATGCAAGCTTTTATTAAATTAAAAAAAAATGCTTCAATTTTATAAATAAATAAATATAGATCAAATTGCTTTTGTTTTCTAAACCAAACCAGAATGTTGCCCCTGAATTTGATCCTTGCTACCTAAACATAACTGGTACAACTAATAACTTAGATGAAATTTAGTAGAAGACAGGTTTGGTTTCATGTTGTGGCCAGTTTGGCGATTAACCTGAACAGTCAGCGCCTATTCTTCTTTATGGACTTCAGTTCAACTATTCAAGACAGTCTTGGTCTTGAGTCCCTCTATGTTGGTTTCCATGATGGCTTTCTTCTCTTTTGTCTTCTGGAGAGTGTTCAAAAGTGAAACCGTCTTCTTCACCTCGCTCTGCAGTGCATTTGTAATGTTTCTATTCTTCTCCTTCTGCTGCCTGCAGAGTGATAAGCAGGACTCTCAGGTCTTTAGCTCTTCCTCCAAGTTGATGGCCTTCAACTCATTTTTTTTCCCGAGGGGCTTTTCTGGTGCAGAGTTTAGCTTTGAGCTGCTCAGTTTCATGGGGGAATCACTCTTTGTCCTCCTTGTGTTTAGCAGCCTGGTTTTCCAAGTCTGAGCTTTTAGGAGCTGCTGCTGCAGCTGGACAATCTGCAGCTTTTTTTCAGTATGTGCCAGGTAATCATCATCAGCCGTTATCAGTTCTGTCACATCTGCCTGCAAAGTAGGATCCTCTTCTTAATTTTTGGCTGCAGGGCTGTGTGCTACAATCAAACTGCCATCCATCCCATCCCTTCAAGCCTGCAATAAATATTTATCTCCTATCTCACTCCACTCTCCTCCCCTCATTATCTTTTTATCTACAATATCTATCAAACCTAGCTAGCTCTAGCTCATGATATGGTAGCCTGCTTATCAAAAGATATCGAAACAATAGTATTGCTAGGTAACCAGGCGTGAATGCTCAGTATATTCGGTGGTTTTCTGTGAGGGGTAAAAACACACTCCTCGGGCACCCCGATAGCCTAACGGTTATGTCGCGTGACCCAAGTGCAGAAGCGTAGCGGCTGTCCTGGGTTCAATTCCGACCTCGGGCGTTTACCGCATGTGCTTCCCCACTCTCTCCTGTTTCTGACTCTATCCATTGTCCTATCCAATAAAGGCATAAAAGGCCAAAAATAAATAATAAAAACACACACACACACACACACACACTCCTCAGCAGTTTGAGGTATACATGATGATTTTCTTTTGGTTTTATCCCACAATAATTCACTAGATAATAAACCAAACCATTTTAGGAAAAGTCATAAACTCAGAAATGCAGAGGTTTTATTTTAACCGACTTACATGCATTTGAAAATGTCAAGGGAGTAAAACTGACCCCTTGGTGCTTCCAGTGTTAATGAACTCAACAGATGTAGTGATTAATTGAACTGGTAACTTCATCTAGGAAACTGGCAACCTTGCCATCTGCTCTGCATGACTCGTGACACAACTGTTCTACAACAACTTACAGTATCATCAAAAAACAGTCATGCTTGATAATGCAAAACCACAGACGGTTACATTAGCTCAATTTACTCTTTTTACTGCACCAAAATTTACAGTAAGCGTTCAATGTGTCGTGTATTGTAATGCACATTGTGTTCTGACGGTCTTCAAATTCTTTTTGACAACAGCATGACAGCTGAGGATTGGCAGGCACGAGCTGCTGGCTGACAGTTATTACAAAACAATTCTCTCCACCATTTCCAGTGATTCATACGTTATTCTGGTGGGATTCTGATGGGGTGTTAGGGTGCTAATTGTCAGAGGTTCAGTCTAGAGACACAGAGCTAAATGGAAAGCCACTGCCCAGTCTCTGATGGATGACTCATGATGCCCTTTTTCTCCTTTTTTCTTAGAGCATGATTCACTGCTCTTCCGCTGAGAGCAAGTGATTCTGCCTCCTACCTTATCGCACCAGGTAGAAAGCCACTGAAAGAGGTTTTCAACACCTTTGAAGCAAAGCATTATTCGAAACATTTACCTCTGTGGTTGTGTGGGCATATGTATCACGCAATGTTGGGTACAGCTGCTAGGCGATGAGACTAAAATATACAATCTCAAACGGATAGGTTTGCAGTGACTAGTATGTCGTGATTTTACAAATCAATAATGTACTGAGGTTGCTGCAGCAGCAAAAGCAACATTCTATATGCAGGAAAAGCACAGAATCCTGAAAGTTTACTGTATTTCGACATCCCCCTCCCCAAAAGAGGTTTTAGATGCCCCAAAGCAGTAACCTCCAGGGCTGAAAAGTGAAGCCAACACATGGCAAAAAGTGCCAAAACCTGTGTTTCTTGTATGCAACTTTACAGCAGACATAATCTTTGTTTTGTTCATTTGGATTTAATTTACTCAAGCTTATCAGGCATTTCCGTTTATCAAATGGTCACTATTACCAGGAAAAGGCACAGATTTCTATCAAATAAAGCAATACAGACTCATTGCCTTTACTTCAAGTAGATAGACTGAGAAAAAAATCTGGAATCCTATAAACTGAAATTGCAGGAGAAAAAGCTTGCCACGGTATGTTATAAATGTGCAGGTAATTCTAGCAGTACTAAAGCAGTGGCATGCTTTCAGACAGTGAGCTGTAACTGCAAAGTCGACTCGACGCCAACATCTGTCTGTATTTTCGATGGGCAGCAGCTCTCCAGCTACCAGCTACATCCAGTTCTCTGAACATCTTGTACCATATCTTGAATATTGCTGCTACCCATTTGGTCCGATTTTCATTTTATCATTGTAGCTTTAAACTGAGAACATGTTTAGCGCATGAAATGATTAATAAAGTAAGTTTAGCCAACTAATATCATGAGCATTGTTTATTAAAGGCTAATCAAACTTCAAAGCTGATGTTGGAGACTGTTGATGGATATGTTGGCTCACATGCAAAGAAGACATGTTTAACTCAGGAAACTGGAAAGTCACTGTGCTATGCTAAAACAAATTCAGCTATCCTCTGCTCAGCAGATAGTAGCATGAGAGATTTTGTGGCCGCATATATTGACTAGACTCAAAATTAAGGCAATTGTACATTTGCTGTCAAGGCCTTCATATTTAGGAACAACCTTCACATTTAAATTAATGTTGCTACCTCACTGACTTAAAATCTAATTTCCATACCTTTGAATTTCTATTTAAAATGGCCTTCATAAACTTGGTATTATTTATGTTTTTTATCTTCTGTTTTTTTGATGAAGCACTTTGTCACTTTGTTTTAAAATGTGCAACACAAATAAAAGTGAATTTTTTTTTTTTTAGAATATTATTATTCAGCATCATGACTAGATCCATGCTTACATTAGAAACAACAGAGGCAGCACTGGCAACCACTTACTATCCTAAAGTATATCTGGAGTTTTTAGACTAAATGATTCCTGAGTCATTTAAATTTGAATGAGATTTTATTTTTTATTTTTTAAAGGAAATTAAAAATCTCTAGTTGTCACACACAGAGACTAACGACTTGAACCCTGTTGTGAAAACTTTCCGACAGTACATGGATGTAAGAAAACTCTTCCAGCCCATTATCCTTTAAGGCTGTGTTGCATTATGAAAGTACCCCGGAGTGTTGAGTTTTATGATGTACTTTTTTATAGCAGGATTGAGATTCTTCCGTCTCTCAGAGATAGGTTATTGCTCTCTTGTGATGGAAAGTTTCAGCAGAGAGAAAACATGCCCCATGACTCAGACAAAGTTCTTTGCTTGTAAAAGCAAACAGAGTGAGTTTGCTTTTACTTGTACTCATCTAAGGTAATACTTGTATTGACACTGTGACCCTGAAAACTTTGTACAAAAACTAAAATAACGTGCCTCATGAGCTTTTTAAATTCATATTAAATTCCATTACATTCAACATGGATTCAATTATGCTCGTTAAATGTCCTTGGCCCTGACTAAAAGGTAGAAATCAGTTAGCATTGGAATCAATAGCCCTTTTTTTGCAGAATGACTAAGTATGAACAGAAAATGAAAACAGAACAATATCTCAATCATGCCAATCTTATCTGTTACAAAAAAGTAGTATAAGAAATATGGGAACAGGTAAATGGGCATATTTGATATTTATTAGCATACAGGTATTGTGATCATTGTTCTTGTCCTGTCTTTTGTGAACACATGTTTTCAATAGATTTGTCCTGTATAAAAAGGTTTCTCCTCTTGATTGAACAGCTCAGACATACTGGCAACAATCACAGCAGCAAATAATCATAATGTACCGCATTTAAACCTTATTTCTTGCATGCAGACAAAGCCCTCTGACAGGGGCCTCTCCGCCTGACAATACTACACTATTGTGCGCTTGAATCATACCACTTGATGAACTCACCAAAGAAAGTAAGGTGTTTGAAATTGCATCCATTTAAGCTGAAGCTATACTGATAAGTCCTAGAAAATTTTGAATTAGAGAGTTCTTCCTAGAAGTAGGGCTGAAAGCATATAGTTTTACACAGACTTAGCAAACCTTAAAACTGTCAAGCCCTACTAGGACATAGTAGGAACAACAGCAGTGCAATAAATGCTCTGCTCCCTTAACCACACAGCAGTAGCTTGCTATTTTTCCCTGCAGACATAAATGGTAGACTGCAGGTTATCTGCTCTAGATAGTTAAACAACTGCAGTGGACAGCCCCACCTTCAATAACCTGTTTTTGAAGATGTTCAGGTGGGGCATTGAGGCTATTGCACCCATTTAGGTCAACCAAACACGTTGTTTTTGTCAACTGAGTCACTTCTGTGTCGAACCAGAGGCCCCAAAGGTTTTCGTAAAAAAGGAAAGACTGGGAAAGTTCCTAAAATCAAGCATCAGCAAGTAAAGTCCATTGTTTGCCATTAAAGTTTAATGGTGGAGAGCAGAGAATGAAGTGTTGCTGCTGGGGAAAAAGCAAAGAGCCAAGCCCAAGCTTAACACCACATTTTACAGACTGCTACTCTACATTAGAGATGGTCTCATACAGAGTTGAGGCAGCTGAATGACTGAAGAAACACCGCTGTTTAAGCATAGGGTGCTCCATTCAGAGGGTGAGGAGGTATGGCAAAGAAATCAATTAAGAGAGACATGGAAGACATGGATACATCTGCTTTAAGAAACAGGTAGGAAGAGTAGAGTGGGAGCTGTAAAAAGAAAATGCCCCAGTTGGAGAAATTGTAAGAATCTACAAGCAAAAATAAAACCACCAATTGAGAGATTTCTTCTAAGCCTAAGTCACACTCACTGGGGTTAGTCCTCCCTAAGCTATTCTGGTCATGTTCTTCCCAGCCCAGTGAGAATTTAGGTGTTCTAGGCAGAGCCTTAGGTATTGGGCAAAAGGAAAATACCTGCAAAACACAACTTCTGAGGCAACAATATACGCTACATCTGCAAAACCCCAACAACAGTCGAGTGTTTAGGGTGCACATACACCCTGAACAGCTACACCATTTATTGCATACCATTCCTATGCTCTCTGTATGTCTACATTGTCCTGTTGATTTAAGGCAAGTAGCCCAAAAATAAATCTTAAAAAATACACAAACTCTCATGGCATTACAACCACATTCACAGAGGTTGGTTATATGAGTCAAAATATAACAGAAATAAGATGCCACCCATCTACTGTCATGCACAGACCAATTAGGCTGTCGTTAGCATTATGTTCCACTAGTTCGGATGTCATGCCAGTTGGTCACAACCATGTATCAACTGTTCTATGTGGTTCCAGGGTTTGTATAACAGCATGTCAAAGGAGGCTACCTGGGAGGTCACGTCTTAAAGCCTATGGTGAAGAAAGTGTAGGGTATTTCACAGGGGAGAGGGGATGTTTAGCTGAGAAGGAACAGAGAGCTACCAGCCTGCAGGTCAGTTGTGTCAGACAGGGTGAAAAGGAATCAAAGTCAGAGGTAGAACGGAGGCCCTGGACAAGATCTGTAACAACACTGTGCTTCACCAACCTAAAATGCAATACACTAACGTAAGACAGTAACATTCAACTTTCACTGCAGCAAAAGTGTGGAGTTTGTGTGCACGCTATGTTTGAGTGTATACCTTTGTGTGCTCAGATATGTGTGTTTCTGTGTGTTTTATTGAGCAGAATCTATGCTCACCTCTCTCTGTTGAATTTGAGTGAATGCAGGACAGCCGGCCGCCTCTGGCGCAGATTCCACAAATGCAGCGTATCATCTGCACAGGCTGTGACCAGCGCCCCCTAAAGGACAAAGAACAAAGACATATCAGTGTGGAATCCTAATGGGGGACACAGGGGACACGTTGCCTTTTGGATTCGACCCAAGAGCATTTGGCCACATTAAAATGAAATTAATACAGCATATCAAGTACAGCAATTTTGAATATAATCCAGTGTGCAATGCTGTTATAATTCAGCTGGACATCACAAGTAAACACTCCAGGTAGACCAGTAGACCAATAAACATTACTACACTTTCCTCTTAACTGCACAGACTCCAAATTAGAATCTCAAAAGGTTTACAGGAATGAGTCAGCCCACATTTAAGCAACTGTTCCACTAGAAGATACAGTTTGAAATTTAAAAAGATCTAATTTTGTGTCCTCTTGGCTGTGCTTAAACACATGGACATTATATGAACTCGAGTGTGTAAGTGTGAAAGAAAAATGACAAATCATCCTCTTCTTCTGAGGAGAATTGTAATTACAGTGAAATTCCCTGTGCGGCTTTGCTACCAAGGGGTCACTGTAAGGACTGGAGCCCAGGGAGAATTAGCTTTAGATTACAAACTTAATCATGGGATTAAAGACTTTACTGCGCCGTGCAAGAGAGGATGACAACACGGCGTCCCACTGATTTCCATTTTGGTGATATTTCCCGACCATTCACTGAATCTGCCTCGCTGCAGAGCAAAAAATGTTTGTATTTTCTGCCGTTTTAAAAAAAGAATACACCATAAATGTCATTATTGTTATTAACGATATAACACTGTACAATCCCCCTGCTTTGTGATAATAAAATATGAACAAACTTTTCATTGCTGCCTGTGACTTTTACATCTCACTTAAAAATATGACAACAATCTCTACAAAAATATACTGGGCAAAAATGACTCATCAGGAAAGAAAGAATTAATGAGCAACATAATTATTTGAGCATTTTCCACCCACTGCCTCCTGTTTTGTTTGATGCCTTGTTTCCATAAAAAAGGTTATGATGCTGCTGATTCATGTTAAACCTGACTGGTGGAGGATGTGCTGATGATGATTACCTGGCACATACTGAAAATTAGGGCATCTGATACTGGATATTGCTCTATTTACTTTGTCTTTTTTTTTTTTTTTTTAACATAATCTTACTTTACCAAGGGTTTTTCTTTCAATTTTACTCTTTCCTATCTTACCATGTAATAGAATTGCACCCTGGTGAGATTGAAACTGTTTTTATATTGCCAGAATTACTAATTTCCCATGAATTTACGCTCCATTTTGCCGTAAAACAGCATTCCTCAAATTGAAAGTAATTCTTGTAATGTGCCAACATTCATGAGGAAGATAATTTTGGCGGTGGGGTTGCTGTCCCCATTTCCAGTGGAACCATCTTATATAAAGCTATTTTGCATGCACGAATGCATGTAAGTTCAAAAAGCATGTATACGTGTGTTGGTTTGTGTCAATATTTCTTTGGAGACAGACATTACATTAAACAAAGTAAAAGCATTTAACAATTTAATGAGATGTCAGCTATCTGGCTGATAGTTAAACAATACATATAGATGAATCTAACTCTAAACTAACTGGTGAGAGCTGATGTTATGGATCTAAATGGAGATAATACAACAACAACCCCTAGTATTGCTCTTCATTATGTCTCATGATCACTTTTAAAGCACCATTTATCACTCTACAAATGTCAAAAGATATTTCTGAAGATTTTTTTCCAAATGCTAATGCACTTTTTTCTGTCGCCTGCACTGATAAGGCAGAGAAAGCAGAATGCAGTGGAGAAAAGGAGCAGAAGGTATAATGAAGAAATCATACCAGACAGAGAGAAAAGAAAGCGTGTGTGAGGCAGACGGGGTGAAGTCCTGCCTGTCATGGTAGAATTATCTTGATGTCTTGATGGCAATAAAGGCAGGGTGACCAGGTGCAGGTACAGTGCACAGCATGGGTAAAAATGGCAATCAGCAATGCCAAAAGAAAACTGTGCAACAAAAATCACGAGAAACTCGACACACGGTTATGTGTATTTATCTTCAAATAACATAGGACTGGTGTTCTAATGAAAGAAGTTTCCTTTATATTTTTTTAAAAGGCAAGAAAAGAGAGACATGCATTAAATAGTTTCCACTCAGATTATGTTCTTGGGCCCCACAGAGTAAACATTTATCATATTTTGTACTTCTGTATTGATTTTGATGACAGAAATCACTGTCAATAACACTCATTAAACACTCATTGGAGTAACTGCTATTGGCTAATTAATCAATATGTCAGGCAGAGTGTGGCCTGCTGCTAACCTACTCTCAGTAAGGCAACTCCCTGAGGTGTTCCATGGAACTAAAATGATAGAAGCTGAAAAGGGCAAATAGTACTCTGAAGACAGAACACATTATGAATAAATATCACGCTACAGCTTTGTTCCTAACCACTATGTCAGGGAATTTACCTCCACTCAGAAACTTTTCAAAAACCTTCATCTGAAGCAAGCAGTTAATGCATGACGGTTACAAATAGAAACTGATGGTTCGCTGAAGTCAAGACATGACTGGTAGAAAACCAGACTTGTGACAGGAATTATTTGGTTTGGAAGGTGTACAAAAAAAATCCTGCACAGTTTATACATGTAACGTTAGCATTATTTAGCCCCCTTTTAGTGTTACAAAGTATAAGGAGAATGGACTTTGAAGCTAACACATTAGCTTCTACTCAATTGAAAGCTCTGAAAGTAGCTACGTGGTTTGCTAGCTAGGTAACGTATAGCAAACGAGGGCAACTCTGAGTGACATGACGGTTGTCAGAGGAGAGTAAAAGAACATGGACATATTGTTTATCACTTTCCTCTTACCTCTCAACAACTATGAGACGACAAAGGTGAAGTAACTGATGCTGCACAGCTAGCCTGCTCCACAGGAGAGTTTGGGGTTTAAATCAGCTGTAATTAGTCTTTTACTGACTATAGTCACTGTGAGCGTTACAGATTTTGCATTCAGTTAATGATACAGAAAATGCATAAATATGTTTATATACATTATACTGCCAAGTCTATTTTAAAAATTTTTTTTATTACATATTACATATTATTACATATTTTTTTTATTACAGAGAATATTCAATCAAAACTAAACCCAACACTAAACAGTTTTCCATTTATCCTTCATTGTAGGACAGTGTCAGAGCTAAATGCATTTCTTGAGCATCATGTTTAAATGAATGAAGTTCAAGAGCTCTAATATGCAGCTGTAATGTTAGAAATAAGCGACTGCATTGAGATTGCACTGAGAGGTAAAATGAATATAGTAACTGACACATTAAGCATTCCTCTCTTGCATCATTTGCGGTAACAGCACTCTTTACTGTAATATTTTATTTTATTTTCCTCACAGCTCTCCATTATAACAACCTGTTCCTCTTGACTGAAGTAGGTGATACACATTGGTCTATTTTGTGTGAAAGAAGAGTCAAATGACATGTCAAACAACCCCTTTAATGGCAGCGTGCTCAGAGCTTGGTAAAGAAAACCTGGGTAAACAACAAAAGTAGACAACCACTTTCCTGATTATCACTGATTTGGGTTTTCAGGTTTTGTCAAACCAGCTAACACAAAGAAAGCCTGGCTATGTCAAACCTGCTCTGGAGTACACCCTTAAGCTGTTATACCTACTCTGCTCACTGCATTGCTTTTTCATTTATTATGTTCTTTTAAAATGAGCTTTCATATCAGACAATATATATAGGCCTATGCATTTGTTTATAAAACCACAGTCCGAAAATCAGTCCTCCTTAAAACATACCCAAACATTTTCATCTCCAGTGAAAGACGAGGAGTTAGGCTTCAGCTGCAGGTAGCTAATTTTGTTCTCCAAACTGCGGTCCTTTTGGGTCATGTCAAAGGTTAATGAGATGTGTGTCTGGCCACCTGGTTGTGTTATAATGTGTCTGTTTTCCTCCTGCTCCTCCTCCTCATCCACCTCTACCTCCACCTCTCCTGGAAAAAAATGAGACTGGCGACTAATCATGAGACTACACAACTTATTAGGATGCAGACTTCTCAGGTGTTAGAAACTTTCGATGGGAGAGAAAATTTGCATATGTTTTATAAAAGACACATAATGACTACATTTTTTTCTGCAGCATATTTCTCTGCCATTGTTAAAAACCGTTAACTCATCTTCCAGCTTACTTTGACCTTTAAAAACATGTCCAACACTGCTCTCTGTTGCTTTGTACCTCACCAATGCAGGAGATGGCAGAGCGATCAGGAAATAGATTTCTTTTCCTTTTAATTAATTTAAAACAATAGTATCTTACATACTTTTTTTTATACTGGTCTGTCAGTGTAGCCTCATATAGACAGATAGATAGACAACTGATAAAGGCATGCATAGACCTATGCAATTTTTGACAGCTAATTCCTTCCATTTTTACATATGCTTTACCAAATACACTTACCACAGTGCTCCTGCTGACCTATTCTTCCATTTAGCCAAACAATCACCTTTTCCTTCCCTGAGCCATCCCCCATCTTTACCCTCCACCCCACCACTAAACCTACTCCGACACCAAACCTTCGCCGTCTCCCTCAGCCTCTTAAGATGTATTATTCATCGAGCAAAATAATGAATTCAGAACCAGGAAACAAACACATTAATTAGCCTATTCATACTCTCCACCAACACTGACAGAAACATAATATTTTACCTCATAAAATAACGAGTGAGATGCTCATGAGGGTGTCATGATGTGAGATTATGAGTGCGCACTTGACCACTAGATATGCTGAATTGTGTGGTTTCTGTGTGATAGAGAGAAGGGAGATATTTTAAATGCAAGCAAATCTGCATCAGTCACAGGTGCCTGCAAGAAGTGGTCTCTTTTGTGGGTTTGTACATCTAATAGGAATAAGTCATTCCACCTCACTGAATGTCAAGAGGCCGGTCTGAATATGCAAGCCATTAACAAGGCAACCAACAGCCCACACAATGAACCCAAGAGAGGGCTCTGACATACAGCACTGCTATTAGCCAGTCAAATGATGAGAAGATCTACAGTCAATGTAAGAGTACATTGATAAGAAAGACTAAATGGAGATTGTGTCTGCATATTTGTAGCACATGCATAAAACCTTACTACTGGATGGAGAAAGTTTAGAAATTAAAATGGATGTGCAACAATTAATTTGCAAAAAAAGACAAGCAAATATGCACAAACACAAATCCACCAATTTAATGAGATGCACTTGAACCCACATACTGTTGTGACACGCACACTCTCAACTAGACACACAGTGTTACACTCTTGCGAAAGCATTTGGGGTACTTACACACACATACCCACATGCACATACAAAGCCTGTACCTGTCACACAAACCGCACACACACGCACCTCTTTCGGCCCATCTACCTCCATTTGCCTCAGACACATCACAAGTAGGCCAATGAGTGATGGAGAAGTGGGCTGAAAGAGCCAGTGGGCTTAAAAAGAAATGGAGTGGGTAAAGGAAAAAAGCAAAGAGAGAGGCAGGGAGAGAGATTACAGCACAATAAAGGAGAAGTCAAACCAGAGACAGCTTCATGTCTGAGAACTATGTGACCCGCCTTCTGCTTTTTAATTAACATGAGGCCTTTTTTGCACACAGTATTTTGTTAGCATAAATAATATGGCATGAAACGTAGTCCTAAAATCAGCCACTTGACACAGAACTGCCAGGTGTCAGCCCACGCACTACTTGTCTGTTAGTAGAAAAACGAGCAGTGAGGCAAAATTGGTTTTAGAGGCAGAGCAGGAAAACCTCTGTGTCCTTCAGCAAGTAATGATCATAATGATCCCTAATTAAAACAGTTAATTATACAGTGTTTTGGCTCCTGCTGTTCACTTTCAGAAGAAATCTGTTTTAGTGCAGGCGAATCTATTTTATCAGCGACTTCAGACGAAACAACTGAGAGTTAATAATTGATACTACACCAAGACTGGATGCTATAAACTGAGCATCCATGTATGCCAGTATGCACTTCCCCAGACTTGGAGTTTTGTAGAAAGGATTACTGCTGTCATTAAATTCAAAAACAAAAATCATCCAATGCATTAGCCATGGTGTGTATTTCAGTTCATTATTTGCACAGTCACGTGATACGGTACCCAAGCTGTTCCAACAAACCTCCCAATTGCGAGGTTACTGTTCTCCTTATCTCTAATTCCTCACAACAATGTTTCTCAAAAAAAAGTAGGTGAGATCTTTTCTACTAATACAACTTTTAGACAGGCTTCTTTTCAACTTATTCCTGGCTAATGTGCAACATTGATCATGAAAAACACAAACCAATGAGCCAAATCATTATGACCACTCACTGATGAAGAGAATATCCTTGATTATCTCATATCTATGTTGCATGTCAAGATCTGGGCTGTGTTAGACTGTAAGTGAACAGTCCGTGTGCTGGATGTAGTGCTGCACGGCATACGAATGCTAGAAAGATATTGCAATACCCTGCTGTTGAAAAAAAGGTACCACATTTTATGAGTCCTGATAATTTAAGAATGACAGTGTTTTATTAGGAGCTGTATTATCTGAGTTGCCTCAATGTGCGGTGGCAGGATTGTGTGTGTGTGTGTGTGTGTGTGTGCAGTGCTCTGCTGCCACTCCCTGCAGGCAAAGTGGGCATGCCAACTATTTTTTGTTTTCTCTCATAAGCACACTGCAGCTTTCATGGCGACAAATACGAGTGCTCTTGACAACCGTCCGTAGATTGTCCACAAAGCAGAAGCGCAAAGCAAAATACAGCATTATTTTGCTTACAGCTGACAGTCAGTGCCCCACAAATCCTCTCTGTGAAAGATGTTTTCCTTACTGAGACAAAAGGGAGCCTACATGTCCACCCTGGCAAGCATCTTGCTGAGAGGAATGCCGACTTGTTTAAAGGATTTCAAGAATGACAGGTTAGCAAATGTGACAGATAATATAATTACAGTTAGATCTCAAATATAAGTGAAACAAATGTGATTAATTTTGTGCCAATTAAACTTTTGATACCATCTGAGCTTGACAAAGTAATAAAGGACACAGTTGTTCACAACTATGCAGATCAACAACACCAATGATCAATAAACAGTGATCAATAATCAAGTGAATTCCCACAGTAAGTGTCAAAGTGAATGATTAAAATGTGCACTAAAGTGCTGTTCATCTTTGCAAGGGTTTAACCTTTGATGTATATGTATGCAGTGCAATGTGTGAAAGTGGAGAGACATGAAAGTGTAAAGAACACAGTTCTGGGTGGATATTACGGAACACACTATGATACAATAATTCTCTAATGGCCTCTTCCCATTCTCTACTAGTGTGGTTTGTGGGTGGTAGGGACAAACCATGTACTGGCAACATCTGGAACAAGTCTGATCTTAGTGGCTCCATCTCACAACTTTTAGGACTTAAAGAACCTGCTGCTGGCCTGCTGGTGCCAGATACCACAAGAGACGCTCAGACATCTCCAGCAGCATGTCCAGCAGTTCTGTAGAACTTGTTTAGCAATTAAAGTTTATCTGCCACTAAGAAATGCTACATTTGCTCAATTTGCTCAAATAAAGCTCATAATAAGATAGTAGAAGAAATTTTCTCAGTGCATGTTAAAGGATAATGATGGGGTTACTTGAAATTGAAACAATGAATTACTAACAAATATTATCTTAGTACTTGCTAGTAGTGGATCAAGTGCAGTCATTAACACACAATGTACATTTGAGGCAAAGTTGTCGATAACTTATGGTTATGATGATGTCTAAGTTAAAAAAAAAATGCTTTAGATTAAAAAACAAATCCTGCTATCACTGCCAGTCCAGGTCTCCAAAGTGTGACAAGAAAAGACTTAAAAATCAGAGTGCTAAGCAGTGGCGACTGGTCATTAGGGGCAGGTAGGGCACAGCCCCACCTAGTGGAGAAAGAACTGTGCAAACAAATCAAGTTATCATTATTTGTCACATATTATATGTCATAAAGTATTAGCTATGATAAGCATGTTCGTAATTTGCATTGGATTCTTTCTATTTTTTAGTTTAAATACGATTTTAGTTCATGTTTATCTGTCCTCTTCTCCGTTTTGCGTCTGCAGTAGAACTACGCTGGCCGGAGGGGCCGGCTGGGGCTAGCCCCTCCGGCACAATGCAATGTGTATTGCACGGCGGAGAGTGCTAATACGCATGCGCAGAGTGTTACTATATGTAATGTAAATCAGATTAAAAATATGACAAGTGGGGCTGACAGCTCGTAGCCCCAAGTGAAACGTCATGCGTTCTATTAGATTTGATTGGCTGATTATTCAGAAGGGACCGGATGATTGGCTGTCTGTCTGATGAATTAGTCCGCAAGCGGGAGGATTTGAAAGCTAACGGAGTTGTGAAAATGAATAG
>OMNN01028386.1:0-30702 GCA_900302755.1 Chromis chromis | reverse complement strand
AATAAAAGGTAAATCAAGTGCTCTATTATTATTATTATTATTATTATTATTATTATTATTATTTCTGTCACCAAAAAAGTGGGGGGAAAAGCTGCCAAAAGCCATGTTATAGTTTGCACACAGATCACATTTACCTTCAGTCTCCTCTCATGGTGCATTCTCACACAGTACAGGAGACATATTCTGAAAACAGTCACTGAAATGTTCAGTCTGTGATCTTTTGATAAAGCGTGTAAGGAAAAAAGAGCTTAAGCCCCAGTTCATAATTAATTCTATTTGTGAGTTTCTCTATTCAGAATGATTGGAATGTTCGATGTGAGGGCAGTAAAACACTTTGGAGAGTGCTTGGTTTGGAAACATCTGTTTTTAGGCGAAGAGATGCAGGGCCTACTGTGCAAATGGGGATAGTTTATCCAGTTGCTCTTACAGTTTGTCCAAAAATTATTATTAAAACTGATATGATGTTTGATAGTGTACTTTTACTGTAGGCCATTAAATTTACTGTTACATTCTACACATAAGGGATGGACCATCTTGTCGCACATAATCATGCCTCCAGGTGGTTTAACCTCTTTCTAGCTTCACTGTGAGAGCACATTTTACATTATGACTACTGGTTAAGATTCTAAGAGTAGCAAATATGTCACTGTTGTTTGATCTTTCCTAAAGTCTTGCATTAAGACAAGTCATGACCACTGTAATCTCTGGAAAATGACTTGGCCACAGATTTTGTTTTCTCGGTAAGACTGTATACATATTAAGTAACAGTGACCAGTAGCAGTTAATTCTCCCTCAAAAATATCTTGGTCTCCTTATGAAACATCTGAAGATATTCACGCAATTTGACATACAACCTGACTCAGTACTAATTTCTTTTCTTAAAAAATAAGAGTCTACAGGGACTCATGAAAGGGAAAGGACACAGAGTCATCATTCATCTCATAAAACTGTAACCACAGCAGCAGGCTTCACAGATGCCTTGCAGTGAGATTTAGGTTTTGACACTGGCAGAAGAGGATTTACTCCACAGGCTGCCTGACTCCAATTACACGAGAGATCAGCGTGGGGCGGCATCGCTGGAAAAACACAATCCTGGGAGTATCCTCCCCTTCTATTTGGTTTACTCAGGAATGTCATGACGCTTCTCTCCTCCATTGTACAAGTCAACCAGCCGAAACATGGTACATAAACAAATTTACGAGACAGTTGTAGAATTTCATCTAAAGGTTTATCCAGCCTGTTGATAACTAAAACCTGTATCTATGGAGGTTACGGGGCACAATGTACTGCCAATATGAACATGTGTATTTGTGTATGTGTAAGCGTTGTATTCACATCTGCCCATGCTAGTATTATCACTAAAAAGCGCTTTTTTCCTTTGAATACACCTTGTGATCATCTAGTGTATCTAACTGCATGTTTTTTTATTTCCTTCATTCATTTGTACTTTAGTTGATTTTTGTTGAATTTGGCCCATCAGAAACACACAGTAACGGCAACAGATTGACAATTGAGGAAAATTGTGCATGTGGTACTACAGTGATAATACCACTTGAGGGCAGTGCTGACAGACATATGGCATGATGGCAGAATTCTCTATCTTCAGCCGTCCTGAGTGCTTTAACATCAGGGGACTGAGTGTTTATTGGGCTGCACTTATCTTATATGTTTTATATACTGGGAGAAACTGCTGCCAAATTGTTCCTCTCCACTGTTGGCAATATGCTGTCTTATAGAGAAACTTGGGATTCATTGGGTTCGTTTCAAAGTATAATTTTAGAGGGTATGAACCTTAATTATTTAAATTAGGCAGGGTTTTGGTAGAGTATATAATATTGTAGGTTGACCTTAATATTAAAGATATTGAGGTAATGTTGTATTATATAGGGTTCTCCCCTAATATCTACATTAGTCTGGTAATTTTGTGTGGCATACAGAGACTGCACAGTGTAATCATATAAAGATATATATGGAAACATCCCATCCAACTGCTATGAAGCCAGGTTCCACTGAGATTTGAACTCAGATCACTGGATTCAAAGTCCAGAGTGCTAACCATTACACCATGGAACCCCTTTAGATATGATATCACCATGTATATTACACAGAACATGCACACAAATCATTTTACGAGCTTATTGTTTATTATCATGGACATTTTAATAAAAACATGTACAAATATAGACTTTATTTACCTAAAAAAAAGATGGATATTCATACTATCTATGCACTTTTTGATGACAATAATACAAAGTCAGTGTAAACATTGTCTGGTTGGTCAGAACTACTTGGTTGTATGTGGTTGAACTGGTGCTGACTATGCTGTTTAATCCCATCTGTATGGGAACAATGGCCGTACAGAAAAAGATTTTTGTCCAAAAAAGTTATTTGATGTAACTCCAGTTCTAACAGGCCTCTGTTGGTGATGTGGTGTGGTTCGGCTTTAGTCTGTGGTGGCTGTCAACCACCCTGAACCACCGCTTGACTTGCAGAGTGTTTCTGTGGAAATGTTATAGGAACAGCTCATTAAAATGAACACATTTTGTTAAAATAATAGTCTTTAAAACAGAGCATGGACTACAAAAAATGGCCTCAGCATTATCTGATTGATACGCTGATGCTCCCAGCAGTTTTCAGTCAAAACCTGCATTCAGGACTTCATCTGAATCACTTTTGTGTGAAAGCGAGGCAGTGAACATACTGCAAATACAACAAAGACGAGAAATCTAAATGATCCTCCAGGTTCCACCGAGATTTGAACTCGGATCACTGGATTCAAAGTCCAGAGTGCTAACCATTACACCATGGAACCCTTTCTGAATGCCTACCATTAGTCTAACAGTGTCACAGATGATATTACCAGTTATGTTATCGAACACATGCAACATTGATCATTTTCTAAACCTATTCACAAGCAAAGTCTAATATTGAATTGTACATTTTAAATCCCTATTATTGTTGTCAGAGTTTATGATTTTGTAGATGGAGGAGGATAAAGACAGATTTATCTTAATGTTATAATAATAATGTTGTAATAATCTTTACTCTCCCAGAGTTTCCAGATGTAGAATGGGAGGCAGAGCCTTCGGTTATCAGGCTCCTCTGTTGTGAAATCCGCTCCCAGTTTGGGTTTGAGAGGCAGACACCCTCTCTAAGGTTTTAAGATTAGGCTTAAAACCTTCCACTTCAATAAAGCTTATAGTTAGGGCTGCTCAGGGTCACCTGATCCATCACTTTATTGTGCTGCTATATGTGTAGACTGCAGGGGGACTCCTATTATACTCTGAGCATCTCTTCTCTACTATCCTCTTTCTCTGTTCTCCAACCACTCCCCCATCCCCCTCATGTCCATCCTCACCCTGAACTGGCAGCAGATAGCTGCCATCCCTGAATCTGGTTCTGTCTGAGGTTTTTGTCCTTCCCATTAAAGGGAAGGTTTTTTGTTTCTCACCACTGTCGTCAAGTGTTTGCTCAAAGTTAATCCAAAGGGATTTGTTGAGTTGAAGTGCTTAGCCATGACATTTGTTGTGAATTGGCTCTATATAAATAAAAGTGAATTAAGTTAGTTCAGTGTATTATTAACTTAATTACTATTACAGGTGAAGCATTAGAGCAACAGAAATTAGGTGTCTCAATATCCTGAGCTGTAGAACATGTATTTCAACTATTTTGCCTGACAGTAAATTAGCCCACAGACAGCCCTTCATCAGTTTTCATAAGAGCCTTTTCTCATTTCCTGCAGAGGAAAGAATTTCCAGCTGACCTCACTGTGACTTGAAGCTTAGTCACCTTTCTTATTCAGGTTCCACTGAGACTTGAACTCAGATCACTGGATTCAAAGTCCAGAGTGCTAACCATTACACCATGGAACCACAAAGCCAAAGGCCACGCTGCCAAATTATGGGATGGTGCCTTGATCTATTCTCAGTGACTATAACATTATAAGGTACTACACGTGCGTGACATGCTGCATACACAGACATGTGGGAGATGGCAATATGAGGCCAAAGCTTTGAAAGATGATCTTAAAACTTAAAAGCTACATGTGGCGCTTTACATAATAGTAGTATAAAAACTAGCTTCAAAGATTATTTGTACTTTGCTGGTCTGAAACAGTCTTTAGTTATTCCTGCCAATAATATCACAGAGTTACCCAGTGTGAGATTGTGGCATATTGCTGTCCATTTATCCATTTATTTAAAATGCCTCCACATAGATACAGATTGTAAGGATAATAGTGTCTTCAAACAGAGGACGGACAGCAAAGGCATGACCTCAGCATCATCTAATGGTTAAGATTTATAGCGCAGGAGGGTAAAAAGCTTTTTTTCCCCATTTAAAGTGGAGGAGGTCACATGGTAGTGAATCAGGTTCCACTGAGATTTTAACTCAGATCACTTCATTCAAAGTCCAGAGTGCTAACCATTACACCATCTTTAGAAATGGTTATCATAAAAATGACAAAAACCAAGACAAAGACTGATCTATTTATTTATTATCATTAACTTAACTACTGAAGCATTGAGGCCTTGATAATCAACTAATGGTTCACAGGACAGTTTAGACCCATAATAGGAACCTTTTTTTTTTTTTCAATCTAATAAAATGTTGACTAATGTCTCTTGGCTGTTACTCAGTTCATTCTGAAATATATCATTTCAAAGAAAGATGAGTTATTTGCCTCATTTTCATTTTGTCTGATGTGAAAATGATGAGCAACAAACATCAGTTACTGATCATCCTGAGCTGCAGAACATGTAACAAATCTCTTTTGCCCCCTGACTGTAAATGAGTCCACAGACGGCCCTTCATCAGCTCTCTTCCACATAACCTGAACATCAGAGAGAACACTGTTGCCTTTGGTGCAGGACTGTGATCTGCAGTTTGCTCCCCTGTTTCATTTCCGTGGTGACAGCTGATGATAGAAGAGGACTTAAATTTACTCGCTGTACATGCACCAGAGCTGACATCTGATTAAAAGCTTGTTTTAGATTATGTTGTAGTGCTTTTTGAAGCAACCTGCCCGGTAAGATGAGAGTAACACCAAAGGTCCATCTACAGACACAATGTGGAGCAGCTCAGTCGGCCAGAACGGCTCAGCTGTCAACATAAACCTCACAGCTCAGCGTCTGCCATCGAAATAAACACACAACTGCTCTTGATTTTGAGGCAAAAATAGCACCGGTAATGGCACAACTCAGTGTCACATCTGCAGATAGTGTTGAATCCTGATCAAGAAGAAATTCTGGCGCAATATGAAACCTTAATACTCCCCTTTTTAAATGAACAAATGGCAAAACAACAACAACTAAAAAAGGGAACTTAAGTTAAGCAATCTAAACTCAAATAAAAGGAACAAAAAGACAAGTGGCTAAACTTTTAACTTAATGAGACAGTACAAAAGTTTATTAACCACAATGCCAGCCATCTCTACCGAACCAAAATTATGTCACCTTAAATACTGAATATCTTTGCAACAGTCTACACACAGAATCAGACTGAATGGCAGGCAGGCGAGAAAGAATAAAAAACACAGGGAGAGACCAGCAGGTGGTGCAGCTCCAGCCGTTAAACTGCATGTTTGATCCAGTCGGCTCCCTGGAACAACCTGAACACACACAGTCATAATGATTCACTCAGTCAATCAGCTGTTCCCACCTGCAACCATTCACATACAGACAACAGCATCACCAAAGAAAGGGAGAGAGAGATGGGCAAACACATGCACAGGAGATTTAGGTGCACACCATACATAAAAATGTTCATACAGCCTCAAGGTTTTAACATAAAATATGGAAGAATAGTATTTTAGTGTCTCGTGATTAATACTAATTGGCAGAATTCAGTATTTGGGTCCAGGAAAGTTCATCTTTTTGACAAGGGATCAAATTTTTATTAACAAATCACTCGTCTGTATTGGTAGTATACATACAGTTATATAAACTGGTCACCCACTTGACATTGATCTGTGTAAAAGATGGAAAAACAACTAGTGCTTGCTTTATGTGGAAATTTAAAGGTCATTTTGATGTTTTATTGGATATCTGATGCCACATTCACTGTAAGTTGTTGGCTTTAATTCATCCTGGCTGTGAAATGTTAGTTATGCAATAGCTAGTTTCTGCATTCTACAGAGGTTTAAAATGACCTATTCGTCCATCAATAAATGTTTCAGGTATTTCTACAGTTAATATTAGAAATCAAGCCGTTAACATGTAAAGACATTGTCACAGTAAATAGATGTTTCTGTTGTACGCTGGTCATTTCTGACCTCAAGTGGATTTTTCAGTACAGGATTGCATGAACATTCACAACATGCCAGACATAAAATCTGTCTCTGTGCTTCACCAGCTGGTCCCACTCAGATCTGCTGTCACACAGGTCAAATAACCAGTCCTCAGATGGAGCTGGCACTTTTCAGAGAAGTGTGATTCAAACCCACGCCTTCGACCTGAACGTTGACAGTATGCTGCCCTCTGACAGATGGTGCATCATTAACTGTGGCTGTTCTACACTCTTCCTAAAACCAGTTACAGTATATTTTAAAGTTAATTTCCTCATACCCACATGATTTTCAGTAGTAAGATAATATCTTCAGGTCACATGCCTGAGTTACAGGAAATAAGACCAGTGAATGCTGATCTGTAGATTGAGGCCCGATTGTCTGTAAATGTGGAATCTCTATTTCAGGTGAAGTCAGGTACATTTGTATTTCATATAATATAGTAGGGTTTTAACTTCAATATTTAAGTTAGTCAAGTAAATAGCATAGCATACATAAGTAGGTTCTCAACCTTGATTTTTATGTTAGTCAGGATAATTTGTATTATGCCTATCAAGCATTACAGAGAATGAAGTCAACTCATCCTTAACATACAGATCACAGTGACTAAATTTTACTATTACCAGTAATGAATGCAGAGTGATAAGACAGTGTCCAAGGGCTTAAGAGTCACCGCTAATACATGCATGTATAATTAGAATCAGGATCAGCTTCATTGGCCAAGTTTGTACACACAAATACGGAATTTGACTCCTGTATCTTTGCTCTCTATGTACAAAAAAAAAAACACAAAACAAAAAACTAAGTACTAAAAATAAGGTAAAAGAATAATAATATAAATATAAACATCCATAAATTGCAGTATTTACAGTGTGTGTGCAAAGTGGCAGGGTTATTGAGGTAATGTGGTACAAGTAGTGCAAATATGCATCAGTGTGGGTTATTGTACAGTGGTTCCTGAGTCTCTGTGACTAGTGAGAGGGTGACGGCCTGGGGGAAGAAACTGTCTCTGTCTGGTGGTTTTGGCGTACAGTGCTCTGTAACGGCTACCGGATGGAAGGAGTTAAAAAAGTTTGTGTGAGGGGTCTGCAGAGATGTCACCTGCCTGCTTGCCCGCTAAAATGTCACAAAAATCTAATAATAATATTCCCCTGATATGTATATGTAAGTCCTGATATTTGTAATAGCTATGTATTATTATTATTATTATTATTATTATTATTATTATTATCATTATTATTATCATCATTATTATTATTATTATTATTATTATTATTATTATTATTATTATTATTATTATTATGTAAACTTTTCTTTCAACTTCACTAGACTGGCTGTAACCTAAAGTTAAGATTTCTACTGAAAACCTAATAATTCCAGCAAGTTCAGCAAGTACTGAAACCTTTCATTTGCCTCAATTAGGCCTTCATTAGTCATGTCATATTCATTTAAACTACAGGTGGTCGTCTAGCATCACAGAAAGCTGATTTTCTGTGGTGGACATGCGGCCTGCAGGGTTCTCAATTCATTGCTGTTTGCCCTTATGGCCGCTGGGGGCGCTGTGGCTCAGAGCGCCGGTGAGTCAGTCTCCTGGCTGATACAACACGACGAGGAAGCGGAGAGCAAGAAGCAATAACAAACAAACCTAGCGGCAGCAAGCTAACGCAACTTGGGGAAACTTAGCATATAGGCTGTCGTGTTTCCTTCACGTCGGGCATATTGTCGGTTTATATTTTGTACACTGTGTACAAAACGATGTACACAGTGTACAAAAAAGACACATATTAATCTGTCACGTAGACAACGTCGTTGTTATCTAACATCTGCTAACATTAGCCAAACGTCGGCTAACGTTAAGTTAATCCTTCCCGTCTTTGTCGTTTTCTTGTGGAATTACATAATTGTCAGGAAAATTGCCAGACATTTAGAAATTCGTTAAGAAATTGTCGTTTTTACACGGTACATGTGAGAAAACCAGGTGAGACAACTGGAACAATCAAGATTACAACCCCGACGGCAGATACTAGCAGGACACTGAGGTATGTAGCTCCACACAATAACATTCCCTTGATGACTTCTGATAACGTTATTTCATTGTGTGCCCAATTAAACAAAACATAATTTACAACTAAATACTAATCGCATTTCAGTGTTTCAGACTACTTCAACTGTACTAATTAATCGCATGTTTGGAGTGGGAGCAGCTAAATAAAGTTGTGTGTCGGGACGTGATTAGGAAACATTAGCTACACAGTTAACAAGTTTAGCATTGCGACAGAAGCAACAATAGCAGATTATTTCTTTACTGACTTCCTGTTGCTACAACATCGAAAGGTGTTATGTCGATTAAATTCACGTACAGTGTAATTTAGCATGTTTTTGTTAATCACACAAGAGACAGTAGGTTGAGTTAATGGTTAACTAGAGTCGTAAAGTAGCCCACGCAAAGTCCTTAGGGCACGCAAACATGCCCTTAATTATTGTGTTAACTTCTTGTTAACTAGCACAACGTGAGAATTGCATTGTATTGCCTAATCCTTATGGTGCAGTAGTTGTTTGCAAATAATTAGGTTACTGTAACATGCATTCATCTGCTGCCACGTAAGTGCAAATATCTTTAAAACAAAACAAAGGGACTGTAAATTTAGTTTTTGTACATCCAGCTACACACGGGTCACAAATTAAATGGAAAACATGAACCCTGAAACATGAAAGGATCAGATGGCTCTGTTATCCTGTTTGTTTAGGGCATTTTGCTGCCATGGTTTGGGTCTACTTGTCCCCTTGGAAGGAATGATCACCTTTATCCTATGATAAAACATTTCTATCCTATGGGAGTAATCTGATGATGGTGATGATTAAAATGAAGTTGCATGTTATGGTCTTCATAGTCATCAGATCTTAACCCTGTTGAACATCTATGGGAGATTTTGAACCGTCATGTTTCAGTTCATTACTCGGGAGCGTGCCTATGTTCCTGCAGCCCTATGTTCCCACATTTCTAAGATTTTTTTTTGAGAACTAATCATTTTCTTAAGATAAAAACAGGGGTTTAGTGTAAATGAGAGGCCAAACCGTGTGGAAATATCTGCATTTTCCCTTTGTGTAAATGGGGTCTTAGAAATGTGAGACATATGGGAACATAGGGCTGTGGGAATATAGGATTGGGGGAACATAGGGCTGTGGGAACATAGGGCTGACCCCCGTTTCTCTAGTAAAGTTTCATAGAAGAAGACAGAGAATCAGTACCATGGTGCATTAAAGCTGTTCTTGCAGCACATACCTTTAATTTGTCACTTGTATTTGAGCAATCTCTAGATCAGGCCCACATGAAACTTATGTGTTGTTTAATAATTATAGTTTATATGTGATTGTTTTTGTCAGTGATTGAAAAAGATCCCACAGAGTTTTAGTTAGGGGTTGGAATAGAACTTGTAATTAAAATTGTTAAATTACTCCTCTGGAATGCAGTGCTATGAAAATAGCTCCTTCTTTCACACCAATACAAGAGAAAAAAAGACTTCCAAAATGCTGTAAACAGTATAAAGAAGTCAGTCACTTATGTGGTATTTTAGAACTGTACGTATCTACATTAGGGGAGTTGCCTTGCAGAGAGTCAATAACATTTCACGGCAGACTGTAGTTAAATGTTAATATAATGCACAAAGTGTTTTTGGAGAAACATGCCATTTTGTTTGTTAAAAAGGAGGTCTTGAGAACTATTGTATTGTCACAAAGGGACAGAATCACAGTCGCCTCCAAAAGTACTTGGCTTTGGTGTGCTCCCTACTCCATGACAATATGGTATGTGTTCACGTCACAGTCCCTCGTTTGCATATCCATGCGCATATTTACAAAGGCAAACCACCTGAATTATCTCTCTGCATTTGCATGTTAATACCAGGTTTGTAAGAACAGCTTCAGCCTGAAACATAAAGCATTTCTCTTCTTATTGTAACTATTGTAACACTCTCCCTTAATCTGCTTTATCTTTTTAAAGGTTAGTGCAACTGTAAGCAACCAAGGATGGAACCCCTTGGTGTGTGGCGTGTGGGAACTCAACTGAGTGTCGTTACACTGGTTTTCTGCAGCATACTGGTTCCATCACCTACACATGCCTATATATATGCTGTAAGTAACCGTGGCATTTTAACTCATATACATTGTTAAGCTTCATGTTTTAATATGATTCATTAAATTCTCCTGAAGCTTATGTCCGTTCTTACATTGTGTATATGAAATACTTCCTTCTTACTTTCTTACTTTAAGACTTTTGATTGGAGCACTTGTGACGAAAAGAAATTTCCCCTAGGGGATAAATAAAGTATTTTTGATTCTGATTCTGATTCTGATTTTGGCAGCATTACAGCAATATGGCCTTCATGTTGTTTGAGGACCTACCTGCATTCTTTGGACCGCCGCTTCTTATGGACACTTTTGTCCATTCTTACATTATGCATATGTTGTTTTGGCAGCATTACAGCAATATGACCTCCATGTTGTTTGAGGACCTACCTGCCTTCTTTGGATCTCCGCTTCCTAAGGAGGGATTAATGGTGAGAGCAGAGTGTTGGAGATGGAGTTCATACATAAAATCAAAGGTCATAATTCGTTATAAGGATGTTTTTTTTCTCTGTGTAAAAGGGAATTTTGGTGGTGTCCCGTCCACTTAATGGCTGTACACCAATGGACCCTCCTCCTCCATTGCCTCCGTCCTATGATGCCAACACCACCAAATTTGTCGCTCTCATCAGGCGCTATGATTGCAATTTTGATATAAAGGTCAGTAGTGTTTGTCATTGAAAGATATTTGGTGTCTGTGAATAAAACTGGTCTAATGTAAGGAACTGGTTTCAGGTTTTGCATGCACAGCAAGCGGGATACAGCGCTGCAATCGTTCACAACCTGTATTCAGAGACTCTGCTCAATATGAACTACAGCAACGGTAAATATTTATCAAATAAATGCAATTTACAATTCACAATTTGTCTGCAATTCATCTATTTACGTAATTATTGAGTTGTATTTTTTCTTTTCCAGACACTATTGCAGAGCAGATTGAGATCCCCTCTGTATTCACCAGCTACTATGCTTCCCAAATTCTCAGGAATTTCATAATTCCAGAGCAAGGGTAAGGAAAAAACAACACTTTTAGAACTCAATATAGGAAATAATTGCGGACACTAAACAGTACATGAAGCCAACCTTTAACAGTCACCATTAGATTTTCACAATCTAACATAGATTGATTTTTTTCTTTTTCGTCTGAAGCATTGTTTTTTCTTTTCTTGACCTACAGGGCCTATGTGATCCTCAAGCCAGAGTTTGCGTTTCCACTGTCATACTACCTTATTCCCTTCACTGGAGTAGTAGGCATGATTATTCTTGTGATGTGTGTCGTCTTGGTAAGTATGTATGATGTGAAAGCTCATTGGTGTTTATTCAGCATTTAAGACATTCTTTTATACACCTTTTGGAATTTTAAGTTTACAGTTGTTAAAATTAAAAGGGCAATTATGCAATTGTTTCCGTACATTGTATTTGGCCCATGGGCGGTAGAGACAAGCTTTTTTTTTTTGCATTGTAAAGTAGTGACCTCATTTTCCTCTTGAGGTGCTGCATTTATTCCCTAGACATGTGTTTTTATTTAGTTTAAGGGCCTGAAAGTCTATTTTCTAAACCGTCTTCTTTGTATGAATAGTGGGGTCCTGCATGAGCACAAAGAATGAACCCATTGTCACATGTATAATGTCAGTGTAAGTCTCTTGCCATCAGTAACATTTCCTTTTTGCATTGTTCAGATTATTCGATGTGTACAGTACAGAAAAAGGCTGAGGAAAAATCGTTTGTCCAAGGAACAACTGAAACGGATTCCAACACACAGGTTCAGGAAAGGTAATGAGCTTGATAATCTTTACTGTCAGGGTGCTCCATAGTTTTTAAGAAAAGAGCTGATCAATTGATTAACTGTCAAATATTTTATAATTGTCAACTATTTTGATAATTGATTACGTTGTTTGAATAATCTTTAAAGGAAATAAAGTCTAATTTCTATTCTCCTTAAATTTCATTATTTCCTATGTATCCTCAAAGACAGTATGAATGTCTTTGGGCAAAACTAAATATTTAAGGATGTCATGTTGGGCTTGGGGAAACACTGATCAACAATTTTCAGAATTTGCTGACACTTTATAGACCAATCAACTAATTACATCAAGAAAATAAGTGACAGATTAATAATATAACCTTTATTGATCCCCTTGGGGAAATTCCTTCTCTGCATTTGACCCATCCTATTCAAAGTTAACCTCAACTATAAACACAAGGAGCAGTCAGGGGTTAAGGGCCTTGCTCAAGGGCCCACAGTGGTGGTGACTGGGACAAGCGGTCGCTCTCACTTTCCCACCTCAACCTCTTGTCAGTCCGGGGACTCGAACCAGCGACCCACCGGTTCGCTTCACAAACCACTTGGCCACCCCCCTTGCCCGACAATGAAAACAATCGTTAGTAGCAACCCTATTAAGAACCAACTGCAGTGATTGCATTTTTCTAGCACGTGAATTTGCTGTGATTTTAAAGACTGCATTGTTTCTTCTATTATATGTGATGCTTTTTACTTGGGTTCTTATGCTGAAATCTTGCACATCATTTGACGAGAAAATAATTAGTTGAACTACAGAACTATTAGAAATACATCATGTTGGACTTTTTTATATTTCTTTTACAAATTTAAAGGATTGCTAACTTTTTTTCTCCCGTATCGCAGGAGATGATTACGACCTGTGCGCAATCTGTCTGGATGAGTATGAAGAAGGAGACAAGCTGCGAGTTTTGCCGTGTTCACATGGTAAATATTTTATATGATTTGATGATGATCATATTATTGTAAACCCAAATTGTTTTGTTACATCAGGAAAATAGTGCACAGGTAATTTAACATTATTGAGGGCAATGGAATTATTTATGGAAGTAAAAAAGATTATATGAGGCGCCCTCAAACCTCTCAAAAAAATAAAATAACGCAGATTGCATCAGTCATTTTAAGTTCAGACAACTTCTATTGAAATTATGTGTAGCCAACTGACTACGCTGAGTTAGGGAAGGCTTTTCCGCCACCATCAAAAGTATTTTTATTACCACCTACTTAATGATCGATAGCATAAACAAGTTTTTACACCGCTTACTCATTAAAATTCAGTTGGTTGAACTAGTAACAAAACCAACCAAAAACCAAGTCATCAAGACAGGTCAGTGAAGTAAGCTGCCAAAGCCAACTAAAGGGGTTGTTACAAGCAGATATCAGGCTTCACAAAGAATTTCATAGTTGGCAGTTACTTAAATAAGAAACAAATGACTCTCACAAGTGAAAAGCTGAAACGAAATTTGTCATTCCTATCCACTAGTTTGCTAAACTGAAGGTTAGGGTGGCCAAATTTCACTGCTAAATATGACCAGCATTAGCTCCATGCAGTAGTACAACATGTTCCTTCAACTCGACTAGCAGGTGTAGCTTAACCTCCATACATGAGTCCACTATTGGTCATATCACAACCGAAAATCTTCTCAAATTCATTGCTTTAGAAGAATTTATTTGTAAAAGAAATGATACTCACATTTAAATGGCCTTTGTATTATATTATCTTAAATTATCCAGATATGGTAAGTGGGTAGGGCAGGGAAAAATATAAGTTATTGGTTAGCTCAGTCTGAAGTTTTAAATCAATTAATGCCGAAATTTAAGTTTAAATCACACACAATATTAAGCTGATGCAATTACCAACATTGTAATGTCATCCCAACCCATCAAAATAATGTTTAAAGTGAAGAGGTTTATCAAAATCATCAACTTGGATTTTTAATCTTGCAACCATGCCTTTAATGAAGGGGATTAGGCACCTTGAATGTTGCTGCTTCATGTGTCAAAGGGCTAAAGCACCTATTCTCATCATATTCTGCAGTCTGGTCTGTGTTGGCTTTTAAACACGTGCTTATTCACTAATGTTATGTATTGCAGTCAGTAAAGCCTCTGTTGCACAGTCATTGTCCTTTGGCAGGTCTTTTCTTGAAACTCTTTGTGTTTTCCAGCCTACCACTGCAAGTGTGTCGACCCGTGGCTCACACAGACCAAGAAGACGTGTCCTGTGTGCAAACAGCGCGTCACCCGGAACAGCACGGAGCACTCCGAGTCCGAATCCGAGGAGGAGGCCGGAGGACGTGGAGAGGAAGAAGCAACGGAGGGCGATGCAGACTCGGAGCGCACTCCTCTGCTTCGGCCCTCCAACCCGGGGTCCCCCTTAGGAAGTCCAGGGGCCTATTCAGCCACCACCACCACTACTGCCCAGTGCCTCGCCTCCCCCGCACACTGCGACTCACCCATCCTGGGCTACGAAGGCTACTACTCCCCGCAGGAGGAAACAGACTCAGAAAGCGATGACGCAGGAGAGGAGAGGCACCACACCGACGACGACACTGCTCAGCTCATTGGTAGGGATCGAGTGGATGCCTGATGGCCGGAACTTAGCTGCAATGAGATTACTTTTAGTTTTACCTAAAAAGGGTCTTTCTATCGTGAGGCGTGCTGTTTTTCGCACATTACTTTAAAATAGTTTGCAGATTCATGGGTAGCTAGACATTTAGGATACCTGCCACGTTTGTTGATTGTAACAGGATCTTTTACCCAATAACCAGAGGAGGTCTACTTTTAAGTGTCAAAGCACATGCAGAACTTGCATTAATCGGTTTTTACCAAAATCCAAATGTAGAGCATTAGTCCACTTCAATACACAAATTCACTCTTGTACTGTTGTCTGTAGACCTACTTTTTGATGCATGTTGTAATTTATAACTCGATCATGCCACGTGACCTAATCACTAGTGCTGCACAGTAAGCTTAGTGCAGTTCAAAGGTCCTATGTTGTCTTAACAATAATTGCTTTCCTGTCCCGCAAAATGTTTGTCTTCGTTTTGATTTTTCAAATTGCTCTAGTGCGTATTTCGAACATTGTCAAGTTACATTTCAGTTGTTTTTTTTTATATCCGATTTTCTCAAATTTAACAGTAAATTCCGCTCTAGTTGAACATTGCAAAGATGTTACGCGTTTCTGCTGCTTTTACATTGTTACTGATAGTACTGTGTGGACAGTTTAAGACAAGTATTTTTAGCTTTATTCAGTTTGTCAAGTTGAACAAACTCAGGTTCACAGCAAAAAAAATTAAAGGTCAAATGAATAACATAGTAAGAAAATGATGGGTTTGGGTCTTGTGATCTGTCTTAGCTTTTTGCTTTTCTTTCAATCTGTATAATGTAGATTCATAAATATTTAATAGATTTTTTTCCATTTTTATATACTGTAACTGAATGATAACATGATAAATTGTGGGACTCTTGAGGGTGTTTATAGGAAAAAGAGCATTGCCTTACGTTGGCCTTGATGTACACGTGTATGTTAAATGTTTAGACATTGAAACGACAGGATGGACACTCCTTTTTTCCCCTCTTGTCGAGCTGTATTTAATACTGCTGGTTAGAAAGCTTTTATCTTGTTCCTTGATCTGAAAACCTGCTCCACATTTGTTTTAACTGTGTCAAGAAAGAGAAAGCCTGTGTTTTTCACATGTCAAGTGCTGGTGATGATAGAGATAGTCAGCACAGTCACGCTTGATTTGCACCTGAATACTTGGACAAGATCAGCAACTGATACAGTTTGTTCCTCTACTGTATGAGATGACCTGGGTGGAGTACATGTTGTTGATTTATTTCAACACAAGTGGAGACTGTTAAAGTTGTTTCGGCCAAACGGCTCCAAATACATGACATATTTAATGTACACTAACTGTACAGCATAATGAATTAAAGTACTGTACACAGTTACCCATACACTTTATTCACAATGATGGAGCAAGAAATTAGAATTCTAATTTAAGCTTACTGCCATCTGTAATGGAAATTATTGTGCAATGGTTTAGGATTTTTTGTCAAGTAATATGACATATCCTACTTTATCATCTCAACATTAAACTAAACTTCATCTTTCATCAGATGAAGGATGAATATTATCTCTCCAAACCCCACTACTGCATGTATTAATGAGTGGAAACGCTGCACACGGTGTATGTAACTCTGTGTCTGAGGATTAGTTTTCAGTAAGTTGCATTTGAATGTTGGAGGGTGAAAAGGGGAATCAGCAGGGCTGTAAAATCACAACATTCCACCTTTATATTTTACTGCTGATTGATTAAAAGACTCCACACTGTTAAGATTTGATTGGGACTTGTTGGCAATAGTCTATATTGTAAAATAGAACCGCTGTTTTCCTATTTACAATTTGCTTCGAATATCTTTTGTACTGTACCTTTTTTTTTTTTTTTTTTTGCTCTGTATGTCTCAGTTGTAGAGGCTGTTGACAGAAATACATGAAAATAATCCCCGATTTTTTTTTGTTGCATTTTTCCATTTCATTTCCATTTTCTTTTAGAATGTGCCTAGATTATTACACTTAATTAATGTACAGTGTCAAGTATACTTTTTGGTGTATAAAGCAGGATTGAGAATCTTTAGGATGTCTAAACACAGTTTGTGGAAAGCTGCATTTAATGTGTGATTTGTGGAAGATTACATGACATTGAAATGTGACTGTGTTGTCCGCTTAGGTGAGAAAATGTAAGTACAACTTCCTGACAAAGGTTTATTGACGTACATGATAATTCTTAATAATAAAGCCACTATGACGAACATTGTTCCGAAATGAGTATGTTATTACAATGTGTAAATGGTCTGCACTTATATAGCGCCTTTCTACCTTAGTGGTACTCAAAGCGCTTTACAATGTGTTTCTCATTCACCCATTCACACACCAATGGCGACAGAGCTTTCATGCAAGGTACCTGCCTGCTATTGGGAGCAACTTCGGGTTCAGTGTCTTGCCCAAGGACACTTCGGCATGCGGAGGGGCCGGGGATCGAACCGTCAACCAACGTGTGCTATCACTTTTTAAAGTAAAGACAGTTATACAAAATTATTTATACCCATTCAGAAGTATTGTTTTATTGTGACAGGGAAAAGCTAAAAAGCCATATCCAAGGGTTTTTTAGGTGCATGTCGCTACAGTACAAAGTATAATCAAAAAGTACTAGGAGTTCCACACCGAAAAATCTCAAAGGGTGTAGCAGGAAGACAACAATGACCCCTGCACTTGAAAGAATTGTAGAGGCCAACAAGAATCCAAAACCATCCTGTCTCCAGTCTGAGCAACTCTGGAAGCAACATCTCAGATTGATTGATGATTCTAAATTGTCCGTAAATGTGAATAAGAGTGTTCTTGTCTGTCTCTGTGTGTGGCCCTGTGATAGACTGGCGTCCTGTCCAGGGTGTCCCCTGCCTTCACCCGAGTCGGCTGGGATAGGCTCCAGCCCCCCTCGACCCTACAGAGGATTAAGTAGTGTATAGATGATGGATGGATGAATACTATTGAGCTACACAGTACACTTTATAGCTGCACATGTTTTTTTTTGTTTTTTTTTTCAATGAAGTATCCGTAAGAGTCATAGAAACTGAAGGTGAACTCAGCAGGGGTGTCCCCATAGGATGAAAGACCATAAGTTAATTAGGCATTTTCTCTGGTGAGTCATGCTTTTACAGGAACCTAGCCGTCTGCCTTTGGGTGTAATGCTGATTCATTGGGACTTTCTGCATTCGATGAATTCAAACCTGTTAATCCTTTTCAATTTCACCATTTCATGTGCATTTACTCACGTCCCCTGCTGTGTTGAAGAAAGGACCATTCATATTTGAGCTGAATAAACCTTTAATTACTCTTGTCTACAAGCTGTGCATACGTTAGCCTGTGGCTGGATTATGGATATGTGGAACTAAAAGCTAGCATGTGTCTTTAGGTTTGTTTCACGTGAGCTGAGAGATTAAAAATAGCACAGTGGCATAACGTCACATTCATTGTTTTACACTAAACCAACAGAACCTATAAAAGGTTACTCCTCACAGGAAAACCAAAAGCTCACATTTGGTTTGCAGCATTCATTCATGAACTTTGGCCAGATACTGGCTGATGTAAGGAAAGATGCCACCATTCTCCTCTTTACTGAGATCTTCTTTCCTGCTGTTCTTGACTACAACTTTATTTGTGCTTCTGGATTCCAGACACATTCAAGACCACAATAAGGTAAAGTAGAAAATCATACTTTGCTAGTGTCTGTTTATTTGATGTTTTCTACCTGACTTTAATCACTGAGGTGTCAGTGATTTATTAAACAAACCCAGTAGTGAAAGAAAGTGAAAATGCTAAAGGGTACTGTGAAAATACTTCATTACAAGTAAAATTAAAAGTAAATAAGGTACTGGTTTGTTCCCTCTGAGTGATATTTTATTATGTACGACATCATTATATTATCATTAGTGAAGTATCTGTGGCGTCAGCAACTTGTTACTGTTGTAGCTGCTGCAGGTGGAGCCAGTTTGAACCACTGTACAGTTAAATCTGGAAAGTTGTGAGATGATTAATGGGAGAGGAAACTCTACAATTTCATTTAGCTGGCTCTTTTATCCAAAGCGACGTACATAGGTAGGTGGGCAGAGCAGCATTAAGGACTTTGCCTAAGGGTCCTCACTGGATACCTGCACCCTGACCAGGATTTGAACCACCAATCTCCCATGTCACGGTCTGGGGTGTTAGTCACTGAGCTATCCAGCTGCAGGAAAGATTAAAAACGAAGTTCTGATCCAATCATTTCTCTAACCCTTCTCTCTTTCTTTTGTTTTTGGTGAGATATTGGATCATTGGAACATTTACTGAAATGCAACCATGTGAGACGTTTAGAGAGAATAATCACTATTTGGTGGAGCTGTTAACAACTTAGTGACATCTGAAATGTGACCCAGACTAAAATCAGAAGCCAAAAATGTTGGAAACTGTTGTTTTAATCTTTAACAAGTTGTGGAGTGGGAGAATAAAGTAGCACAAAATTGAAATACTCAGTTAATTTACAAGTACCTTAAAGTTGTAGTTGAATAGCAGCTGGATAGTTCAGTGACTAACACCCAGACTTTGGCATGGGAGATTGGTGGTTCAAATCCCAATCAGGGCGCAGGTATCCAGTGAAGACCCTTAGGCAAGGTCCTTAATGCTGCCCTGCCTACCTACCTATGTATGTAGCTTTGGATAAAAGTGTCTGCTAAATGTAGTAGTAGTAGAGTACAGTACTTGACTATATGACATGTATTTTCCATGAGATTCTTTTAGTCATTGAGCATGTTTAAACAGTTTTTAAAAGTAGATCTGTATCTTTGAATCAAACACACAACTTGCTAGGTGATAAATAAAAATGTGCTCTAATTGATAATTACTTTATAGTGAAGCATAACAGACTTTTTAGAGCTTGGGTGTGGTTTTTAATAAGCTCTGTAACACCCTGTACTTATTAAATGACCAGATTCAATTAATTCTTTCTACTATTCACAATATGTAAATAGATTAGTACATTTACATTTAGCAGACGCTTTTATCCAAAGCGACGTACATAGGTAGTTAGGCAGGGCAGTATTAAGGACCTTGCCTAAGGGTCTTCACTGGATACCTGCGCCCTGACCAGGATTTGAACCACCGATGTCCCATGCCAAGGTCTGGGGTGTTAGTCACTGAGCTATCCAGCTGCACTAAAGAAATATATATACTACATGAAAATCCTTATCGTTGATGGATACCATGTAATATCATGTTCAATTTCAAACTGGGTGAAATGACTGTCTACAGTATTGTGAAATAACACTGTACCATGGTTGAATCCCATTTTTACAGGGTTTTTTGGATGGTCCTTACCGATCACACATCCTCTCCACTGCTTTGGAAGCCGGTGCTGGACCCGGAGACAGCTTTGCATACAGATCTAGAGATGGCCACGCCTTCCCACAGCTGGAATCTGCATTTATCCTGGAGGATGAAGCGCAAACCACTCAAGTGTGGCCGCGCGTTATCCTGGATTACATGAGGGACCAGCTAAGGTTCAGAGGAAGGACAAAGAAAAGCACAACAAAGGGATATATTCGGCAGTTCACTGTAAAATGAAAGTTAAATTAAACAGTCAAAGATGATAATCTATTAAATTATTGCTTGAATAACAAATCATGTGCCTTTTTTTTATTTTTTACATGTGTTCTACAACATCTACACATCTGCATAAAATAGTTTAGAAAATATGAATGTCTGTACACATTAAAAACAATTAATTACCTCAAAGCAGATACCAACTTTATACAAATGAAACCTGTTAGCAGATTTTTTTTTTCATCAAGCATATCTTTACAAGAAATAGTATAAAACACTGTTTGACAGTTTCCGTGTGAAAATGGTCACTGGTGACATGTGATAGTGTCCATGAAAAAAAGGTCTATTTATGAATGAAGCTGAGCTGGAAAATGGAAGAGCATGAAGGGAAATGCTTAAAACAAAGAGGCCCTTTTACCATTTGTTATCCCCTTTTTGCTGATATTAGTTCAATTTTCCCCTTAAATTAAATTTCCAGGTAAGATTGATCCTCTTATCTACGTGTTGCAGGTTGAGTTTTTTAATTTCACAAGCTGGTGCAGACTGAAATTACTTTTTAATGTAATTTACACATATTCCAAAACAGTCGACCGCTTGTCCCAGCACTGCGGCAGCCCACTGCTCCTACTATGTATAGTTGAGGTTAACCTTGAATAGGATGGGTCAAAATGCAGATAAGAATATCCCCAAGGGGATCAATAAAGGTTAGATTATTATTATTATTATTATTATTATTATTATTATTATTATACAGTGTAGCTTTAATTGTATATTGTGCTGCCAGATGTTGCTCACATCCATAGGGATTTATTTTAAATTCCAGTGCTTTTGCAAAGACAGAATACTGCATCCATTAAAAACATTAGGATACAAACTTTCAGTAAACAGCATATTGTTCTATAGAATAACTGCAGCACGCTGATGCAGAATGTATGTATGACACTGCAAGCAGTTTAAAATAAGTTTGGAATTTTATTTTATTTTTTTTACTGAAAGGGGAAACAAAAGAGTATAGAAGTATATATTTGTATTTTATAAATACATATTTTATATAAAGTCTGTGGTTTAAAGTCTGACGCACCTCCGTACCAGCAGATGGCGGTAAAGCCCTGTTTTGTTGTTTGCTGACTGCTGGATGACGTCAAGAAGAAGACGTGACAGGCAGCGAGGGAGACGCACACCAGTATTATTCAAGCAGGCAATAATAAGGTATTAGACTCTTTGTTTGTGTTGTATCACATGTTTTGGGTTGAGGTTGAATTGATAAAAGAGCTGGTTATTTAGAAAAACACTGCGGGAGACCGACTGGAACGTAAGTGTTAAGCTAGCTCCCGCAGCTAGCATGTTAGCTAAGATGGCAGCCTTGATAAAGTAGCTAAACAATTATGTACTAACTTTGTTTCGATTTAAAGAGACAAACCTTTATCTACATATATGTTACATTTTTTAAATATTATATTCTTTGGTAAGTTTGATATACAAATCCTACGCTATCCGGAAATGGTGTGCAAGACAAAGACGTAGCATACAGCAGTTTACATAAGCAGTGTTTTGCAGGCCACCATCGTACATATACACAGTTTCTTATTCAGTTTTACTGTGTAAGTCTGTGCGTATTAGTGTCTTCTTCGGCAACCACTTAAATCGTGAAGGCCAAATACGTATATTTGATGTTTCTGTGTTTTTATCACACGTTTATAAATGTAAAATCGCCTTCCTCTTGCTAGCACAGTCCATGTCTGTGAAGGTTCTCAGTCATCCAGGTCATGGTTATCCTCGTAGTTTCAATCGTAGCATCTGGACTTGCTTGAGTTTGTCGAGGACGTTTCACCTCTCATCCAAGAGACTTCATCAGTTCTAACTGACTGGTTGGGAGTTCCACATCTCACCTAAAGGGCCCTAACGAACCCCATTGTGAGAGGGAAGGACCTAACGACTGGCATAATGAGGCGAGGGGCAACACTCACCCACCAGACTAAAGCTTCAATAGTGTTAATGGCTCCTGAAGAGTATAAAATCTGGAACTCTCTACCAGCCAGTTAGACCTGAATGAAGCCTCTTGAATGAGAGGTGAAACGTCTTCGACAAACTCAAGCAAGTCCAGATGCTACAATTGAAACTACGAGGATAACACAGTCCATGTAACAACACTGCCAGTAATATCAGCACGTTCAGGCTTCCTTACAATGACCATTCCACTCTACATTTTAACTTAAGTTTGCTCTCTTTCTTTATGGAGATGGGAGACAGTGATGACGAGTACGACCGCAGGAGGAGGGACAAGTTCAGACGGGAGAGAAGCGACTATGACCGCTCAAGAGAGAGAGAGGACAGACGCAGAGATGACTGGAATGACAGGTGAGAAGAAATAATGGAAAACCTCAAAAGCATTACCGCATGAGACAACATCAAAAGTGTGACTTTCACACAAGGACAGTTCATTGACACAACAGTTTAAACCCTGGCTGAGATGTAGCCTACTACAAAAATATACAAAGTGTGGCTGTTGAATAAAGAGACTGGGCTTGTGTTAGTCCAACCACAGCACGCATACCTAAACAATGTAGTAGGCCTGTACTTTGATCAATGGGCAGGCATAATTAACCACTGAAAGGTTTAACCTGCTCAAATTAAATACAATTAAAATACTGCATAACTCTCACTTTTTAAAAGCTACACCTCATATATACTATTTTATAGGCTTTGCGATTTACTACTTGCATTATTTTAAATTTCATTTTGATATCGATTAGTTGTTAAGGCCTACCTTGTGGTGCTCTGCCAATGATTGAAAACGATATAACAAATTGCTTCCCTGTTTCATGTTTTCTCTTGGTTCTCTGAAATCCCCAGGGAGTGGGACAGGGGCAGGGAACGACGTAGCCGTGGAGAGTACCGGGATTATGACAGAGGTCGGAGAGAGAGATTTACCCCACCCAGACACGACATGAGTCCCCAGCAGAAACGCATGAGAAGAGACTGGTGAGATTAGCGGCAACACTGTTCCACAATCTTTACAACTGGTGTCTTCTTCCACTTAAGCTCTTATCTGTCCTTCACAGGGATGATCATGGGGGAGACCCCTACCGTGGGGGATACGACTTGGGTTACGGTGGTGGAGGAGGACCCAGTTATGGCCCACCACAGCACTGGGGCCATCCTGACCTGCACCTCATGCAGCCTCATCAGGGCATCCCCATTCAGGCTAGGTAAGTCAATTCAATTTTGATGTCTTTAAAGATTTTGTTTCTAATTCTACTGCAGTTAATTATGTTTGTTCTTGTCTCTGTTCCGTTAGGCTTGGTAACATCCATGACATGGACTTGGGCCCTCCCCCTCCAATAATGAAGAGCTTTAAAGAGTTTTTGCTGTCCTTAGACGATTCTGTGGATGAGACCGAAGCAGTCAAGCGTTATAATGAGTACAAGATTGACTTCCGCCGACAACAGATGCAGGACTTCTTTTTGGCCCATAAAGATGAAGAGTGGTACGATCTCAGTTGTCTTTACTACATAAGATCTAATCATGAATATTGGCAGCTTTCTGTGTGGTTGTACTATAATCTTTTTTTTTTTCTTTTTTTTTTTTACATAGATCTATTATAGACATTTAATCTGTGATTGTCATCACCAAACATTTACCATTATTCAAATTATAAGTTACATCTAATTTTAGATGTAACGGCTTTTTTTAATAAGACTCTAATAGATTAGGCCTGGTCCTATGATTGGTTCTTCTTGGGATATTGTACATAAATTGTAGCATAATGTTTACATATTTATACCTACGTAATTGATTCAAGTCTTTGCATCAAAACAAGAAACATGAGAATACCTTCACTTCACGCTTTCTGATAAAATCAAATAACCGACATGCATTGGGGCAGTTCTACCCACACACTAGGACCAGGTACACACAATTACTTTGTTAATAATGAATTTTCTTACAGTATTTGTTGGTCATAAAATAAGAAAATCAACCCAAAGTAACTATTCGCCCACATGTCATTATTTAGTTTGATTATAAAAGTGTTGTGGGACTTTTGACAGAGTGTTTTTTTTTGGCATTAATGCAAATAAAACTTGACTGTCAGACGTGAAATATACTTATAATAGTAACTTATAACTGCTCCATTATGTTTTGCAGTAAAGTGTCTAAATTCTTTCACATCATGTAACTGACATATTAAATTCGTTGCTCAGTTACATGTAGCTTTGACCAAAAAAGTCATCTTTGTTCTTTGGATTGATTTTTTTATTTGGCATAACTCAAGATTCACAGATGTTTGCTGTCTGTTAATGCTTATTACACTTATTTCACAGGTATCATGCAAAATTGTTCTGTTTTGACATAACCCATTTTTCTTCCCTTCATTTCTACTACTCCGTTGACGCCGAATTTTTTTCCAAGATGAAAAAAAGTGGAACTCGTCCGCAAGAATCGGTCTTAGACAGCAAGGGCTTGCACTGCGCACAATGCAGTTGCTCTTAGACACACAGTACCAGGGATTTTAGATAGACAGCCAAGTAGTCTTCCACATGTGGAGAATTTTTTTTCTTGTTTTATGCTTTTTCTACACGATTTTCTTTTTACATTTGGATCAAATCGATACCCAAAACCGAATTTGTGTGTATACAGACACACCATTGGGGTGAAGTGGATCGCATTTTCACAGAAGAGACCCCCCTCTCTGTATTTATTTGTTATTAAACTGGCAGAACGAAAGGTAACTGTAGTCCACTCAATGATAAACATTTTAATGTGAAATTCTAAATATGTGAATGCTTCATTTTATAATCTCTCTTGTTATGTTTTCCCCTTATTTTTTGGTGAGTTTAACTCAAACCCTCTCATAATAATAATTATGATAATTAGTTATCATAATCACAGTGGAAACATGCATACACTGAAAGGCCCTTACAAGGACTAGGCTATACAGAGGACAAATTACAATCTTGTCATATGTACTTCATTTCCACTGATTGAATTTGGCATCTTTATTTCCACAAAAAAGAACTCAACAATCTGGATTTTAAACATTTTAAATACATATATATAACTTAATGAAAATCTGGTAAACAGAAATCATCATATGCACATCAAACACATGTCTCAATACAATGTTATGACTTCACAGATGTGACATAGATATATAATATGTGTTCGTTCTCTAACTTTTGCAACCCGTTCATCCCAACCCCCATCATTCCCTCCCCACTTTTTGTGGACCCCAACTCTGGACACAGGTTCAGGTCCAAGTACCACCCAGATGAGGCCAACCGTCTTAAGGCAGAGGCCCAGAGTGCCCTGAACAATCGTCTGAATGTCTTTGTGTTCCTGTTGGAGAATGGCTGGTTTGATAATGTTTCCCTGGACATTGAACAGACCCCAGTAATCATCAAGGTTCTAGATGCAGGTGAGGACTCAGAAATAATTAAAAGAGTACTGTTGACATGTTGAGTTAGTATTTTTTACTTGTTTCTACATCGTTTCTAACAGTGCAAAATAAATACTGGACACTCCTTAAAAAGAAGATGCTGTCCTTAGTTGCCTGAACCATAATTCTCTCGTTTGCCTGTAGCTGTGATAAAAATGGAAGGAGGGACGGATCATGATCTTCGCATCCTGGACCTGCCATCTGAAGAGGAAGAAGAAAGGGAGAAGTCTGCATCTGCTTCAGGGGGCGCTGAACCTCCCAAAAGAGAAGACCTCAAACCCCTGGGTGGTGACCGCAAACCGTCAGTAGAGAAAGACAAAAATGAGAAGGTATGTGTTGTTCCCGGTTAGTCAGGCTCATCCAGCAGAGATTTTGTGGTGCTGTGTTGATGATGGTGAACTCTGCCACAGGAGGAGGGTGACTCTGCCAGCACAGAGAGGGCTGCCACAGCTGAAGGGGAAAATGTGAAAGAGGAGGCAGAGAAGGAAACTGTTAAAGAAGAAATACCTGAACCCAAGAAAGTTAGTATTGCTTCAGTTAAAGTATTTGATAACAAGAGACAGAAATGAACTGAATAATGCTAATTGTTCTCTTTCATTTGTTAGCCAAGAAGAAAGAGGAAGCGCAGTGGAGACAGTGATGATGAAGCCAGTGCCTCAGAGAGCGACTCTGACTCAGATTCAGACTCCAACTCCAACTGCTCTGACAAACCTGTGAAGAAGGAGGAGGAGGTGGAAGACAAGGACGAGGAAGAAGAGGAGGGTGAAGGTGAGGAATCAAAGTTGTACTGTCAGATTTTCATTTTCAGAATGAACATAATAGCATATATGTTTCCATAATTCATTGAGTTTTCCCTACCATTCTGCTTTTTCACCACTAATGGTTTAGAGGAGAAACCAAAAGAGAACTCTGAGGAGGACAAGAAGGAAGAAAAAAAGCCCAAAGATGACTCCCCCAGACCACGGCCTCTCCACAGGACTTGTTCTCTGTTCATGAGGAGCATTGCTCCCACCATTTCCAAGGCTGAGATTATTGCTGTGAGTTGAATACAGGAGGCAGTGTTAATGGCTCCATAGATGTCAAATCAGTGTATAGTTTGTTTTAAACTCAATTTCTACATCTGTTTTTTCTCTCAGCTGTGTCGACGATACCCCGGGTTTCTACGTGTTTGCTTGTCTGATCCCCATCCAGAGCGCAGGTTGGTTTTAATTTGCTACACTTCCACCTTATTTCAGTGTGAATATTGATCAAATAACCATGATTATTACTTTGACTAGAATGTGCAACTCTAAATGAAATTTCCGATGTTTCAGGTTTTTCAGACGTTGCTGGGTTACGTTCGACCGAAGCGTCAACATCAAAGAGGTCTGCTGGAACCTTCAGAACATTCGAGTAAGTGTACCTGTCTTAACTGTTGACACTGTTGTTGTTCTTTCTGTCTTTCTTTGCAGCATTGCAAAGAAGTGGAATCACTAAGTGTTGCAAAAGTGTTTTGTGTTCAAGTGATGAAGCCCAAGATCATTTGTAGTTTGTTGTTCCCTTTTTGTAGCATTGAAGTAGTGGTTTTAGATATGTGTAAATCAGAAAGTGTTGCTGGAATCTTCTTTTTTGTTATCATGACCTAATTACTGACCAGACAGCAAGGGGAATGCAGACAATGCAGTTGTTGTGAGAATTTCTTTCTCGTTTTATACTTTTCCCACACAATTTAAAAAAATATTTCAATCAAATAGAAAACCCAATACTGAATTTGTGTGCATACAGACACAACATTGGGGTGTAGTGGATGACATTTTCACAGATTAGACCCCCTTTTCCGTGTTTATTTATCATAAAACTGGCTAAACAAAATCCAGCATTAGTCTATTCAGTGATAACTATTTTTAATGTGACATGACAATGTGACACATATAATCTTTGTCAGTGAATCAGAGCAGCAGTGTAAGCTGTTGTGAGAAGAGCACCAGACAGACCTTTGTTTTTATTACTTGTGGAATCTGCCAAATAGCAGTTGAGGCCATTAAAAGTCTGTTTTACTCTTTACCCTTCATAGCTGCGAGACTGTGAACTGGCACCAGGGGTGAACAGGGACCTGGCTCGGAGGGTGCGTAATGTTAATGGCATCACTCAGCACAAGCAGGTGCTCCGCAATGACATCAAGCTGGCTGCCAAGCTCATTCATGCTTTGGATGAAAAAGGGGACCTGTGGAGCATCAAGTCTCAGGAAGAGGGGCAGAGCACTGAGGTACAGTACTGATTCTCATGCATTTGCTTGTGTGTGCACGGTTTAACAGATTGTTCTCAAAGGATCTTGCCAATGAGTTACTCATTTATGTGTGGTTTGTGATTTCAATAGTTGCCGGCTCAGAATCCCATCTTGAAGAATATTACTGATTACCTGATAGAGGAGGTGAGTGCTGAGGAGGAGGAGCTCCTCGGCTCTGGGAGTGGAATGGATCCTGAGGAGAGCGCCAAGGAAGGAAACCCTGCTGAGACGACTGTGGAGAGGGATGACAAACTAGCCAAGGTCTCACTTTTGCAGTTAGGAATTAACATGCAGCACAGTTTCCATTTTAATACTATACATTAAATTGTATTTGTTTACTCTACCCTCTTTATGATTTTACTACTTGTATCTTTGATGTACTGTGCTTTTTACTATGATAACTGGATAAAACAGGCCAATGTATTACATATAATCGCTTCTTTGCCATGTATCTTGTCTCAGGTTTTGGACCGCTTGGTGTTATATCTGCGTGTTGTGCATTCAATTGACTACTACAACACCTGTGAATACCCCAGTGAAGATGAAATGCCCAATCGCTGTGGCATGATTCATGTACGCGGACCCATTCCTCCTAACCGCATCACACATGGAGAAGGTCAGTGTGTTTTTCTGCACCAAGAAGGAAAAATGTAAATGCGTTGGTTCCTATACAGTGGCAGTTGACCCAAAATGATAGTATATTGTCCAATATAGTGTCAATAGGCTCTTGTGGAATTCTGCTGCAGCGATGCTTAAACATCCATATGCTACACTTTACAGTTTCTTTTCTGCATGGATGTTTTGAAGTTGCAGTATTTTGTGTAGTATGTGGATTGTCTATGGAAAAAAAACACATTTTTAACATTTTGTTAAGGTATATATTGGATGCTTAAAAATCTATGGCTTTAATCATTTGAATAACCTTTGTCAGGCCTTTTAACACCTCTCATATTTCCTGGTAACTTTAAACAGTGCAACAGTGGCAGAAGATGATGGAGGAGAAGCTGATTCCATTGTTTAGTTTAAAAGAAATCTTGTCTGAGGAAGAGGCAGCGAAGATGGGCCGCAAGGATCCTGAAGAGGAGGTTGAGAAGTTTGTCTCTGCCAACACTCAAGAGCTGGGAAAGGACAAATGGCTCTGTCCTCTAAGTGGCAAGAAATTTAAGGTGAGCACTCAGAAAAGCAAAGTATATAGGACTGTACAAAAAAGTTAGATGCTATGATGTGATTTTACCAAATCTCTTCAAAATAATGTTTTTATGATTGCAAAACTGTTAAAGGACATGCACATTATCTGTATTTTACATTTCAAATCACTTTCTAGGGTCCAGAGTTTGTACGGAAGCACATCCTAAATAAACACGGTGATAAAATTGAAGAAGTGAAAAAGGAGGTGGCATTCTTCAACAATTTCCTGATGGATGCCAAGAGACCATCACTTCCAGAGATGAAACTTCCTCCTCTTCCAGGCCCAGGTCAAGGTCAGCACAACATTTCTGTATAATCAACTCATTTACTCATAATAAACCAGAAGTTCTTCAGCAGCAGACAGAATATATAAATTGGTATTGGTATGCACTGAGGCTTTAGAATGAAAATAATTAGCTCATTTGTGTCTGTGGTTGGTTTTGTGTTACAGGTTTGCTTTCTCCCAGTATGCCATTTCCTCCTCAAGGTCCCCAGGGTCCAATGGGCTTTGGACAGCCTCGTCCACCACTGATGGGCTATGGTGGTATGTTCTGACTGCATTATTTAGTGTACTGATCATGAGAATGTGTTTGTAAGTCAATAATAACTTTTGAACACTTCCTTACAGCAGGTGGGCCTCCTTACCCCCCCAACCAATATGGAGGAGGCAGAGGCAACTATGACAACTTCCGCGGACAAGGTGGCTATCTGGGAAAGCCACGCAACATCAGGTGAGAGCCCTGTACGTGTAATCTTAATTTTGCTACGAGTGGTAGGGGAGAGCGGGGTAATGTGATACAATTTTTACATTTGCTCCCCTCGAGCTGCGCTAAAATTATATATCAGTAAAATGAACACATTTCCCATTAATTCAGGATGTTTCCCAGCTATGGAAATGATTCGCATGTCTTCAGGACAAAGGGCAATGAAAATATGATTGTTCCTAAAAAAAAGTGGTCATGTGTCTCACTTTACCCCACCCTCGGGGTAAACTGAGACAGACAAGAGAAATCAACGGGGTAAAGTGAACCACTTTAGAAATACCATAATAACACATGTTGTAACAATAAAAGCTAGACTGACAACCACACATTCCCAAACTAATGTTGGACTAGTAACAGAATCATGGGGATTGGTCAAATAAGCATTTTTTAAAATGTTTTAAAGTGATCAAAAGTAGGCTACTTTAAAAGTAAATCAAACACAACATAATTCATTCAAAAGGTTTTAATTAACAATCACAGTGTGGGGGGCAGAACAGTTAGTGTCTGGGGTTCAGCACGAAGGGCGATCAAAACCAGCTAGTAGCCTACATAGCCTCGGGGTCTGAACATGGACCCATAATCAGAACTAGCTACACAGTCTGGGGCCCAGAACATAGGACCATCAGAACCAGTTACAACAGTCTGGGATTCAGAACACAGGCTAGACCCACCTGGATTAAAACATTAGCCTCATACTCTACAAGGCCTAC
>OMNN01028384.1:0-20614 GCA_900302755.1 Chromis chromis | reverse complement strand
CACACACACACACACACACACGCACACACACACACACACACACACACACACACACACACACACACACACACACACACACACACACACACACACACACACACACACACACACACACACACACACACACACACACACACACACACACACATGCCATATCACCATCATGCCTGGTGAATTGAGGGAAAGTAGAAAATTTTACTGGGGTGGAATTCAAAGTGAACATCGATTGAATTCCCCACTGTTTCCCTCTGTGATATAGTGTGTCCTAATGTAGTGCATTTGGAATGGAAATGGATGGTCTTGCATGGAAAAGATAATTTCAAAGGCCACTGCCGCTATTTTGTCTGAATATCAATGTTACTCTCAGATTTTGATCCCATACAGCACGATTGTATGGGTTTGATATCAGAGAACAAAGGTTATAGCCCTGGGCGAGTTTTGATAGCAGCCTGTATTCCCCAGTGCAGGCAAAGGGACATCACCGAGATATGTCAGTACCACTGTATGCTGAGAAGTTCTTCATTTCTGTTTCATCTGTTTTTGCTTGTATGGAAAAATCTCTTCTGGCACATTGACCAGGAGAGCATAAACTGAATTGGTGCTTCTATTCCTCTGAAACCAGAAGTCTGATTTAAAATGATTAGATTTCATATCTTTATGCTCCCACGTGAGATCAAAACGTAATAACTGAAACTTGGCAAGTGCAAGCGGGAAACCCAGGGCTTCATTTGATTTACTCTTATGTTCCCTTGTTATCTTAAGGGTCTTATAAACTTCACGCAAGTAGGAGAACGAGTAGATAGAACATCAAGATCGGCAAATCCCCGGTGGAGGATTAAACAATATAGTCATATAAAGTGGTATAAAACGAAACAAGCAAGCATTTGCATAAACTTTAATATCCCCTTAAAACAGCATCAATAAATGCCATTAAATGAGCATCGACATTACAGTGAGGTCTATAAATTTTTTTCACACTTCAATCACAGCAGCACAATATGTATACGAGCCTTGTATTGTTGCTTTAGAGTCCTTTTCTGTCTCTGGTTTTGCAAGAGTATTGTAGGTTTGTTTTCCTGTTGATGCTGTTTCTCCTCAGTGTTTGCATCTCTCACAGGAATAGTTGGTGTTTAATGCTTGCTGGTCCTTGTTACCTGTGAGACTGCAAATTATCCTTGTAAACTGTTGCTCCAGCTGCACTTGAGCATGCAAAGCGGTGTTCAGTGCTCGTACGCAACAGGCATAAACTTAAAAAGTAAGAACAACTACTTGTAGCAGCTCCTAAAGCAAACACTAATCAAAAGGTAAAGAAATAGAGAACTTGCGAATTGCAATAGTTTCTACAAGTTCAGAAGCTGAGTCACATGAACAAATAAAAATGACATAACTGTGCTCAGAATATTGGCTTGGGTTAGCAGATCTGCTCATAACAAACCATCTTAACAATGCTCAAGCTTCAAATTCAAGTTTATTGTCAAATACCCTGATGAGCCACAGGAATAACAATATTGTGTAGGTCTTCCTTGTGCCACCGCAACAGCTCTGAGGACACCACAGCACACCCCCAGACCTGTGGTTGTGTCCTGTCCATACTGTGGCTGCTCAGTCATACTGGGATGTCGGTAGTTTGGACATCGGGTTGACACTGTGGGCTCTTGGTCATGTTCCTCGAGTTGTTCCTGAGTGGTTTTTGCAGTGTGACTGCGTCTGCAGCAATGTTTAGGTTGGTGTTATATGTCACATCCACATAAATGTCAAGCTTTCCTCTCACCTGTCAGTGGTTTTAATGTTGTGGCTAAATGGTGTATGTTTAAAAGGTACAAGTGTTCATTCAAATGCAATGAAATGCATCTGACCTGGCTGTCTCTTAAGCCTTTAAAATGATACAAGCAGCGATATTATACAGAATCCCACAATAATAAATAAATCACTGTGAATTATGTAGAGTGCCTACTGTTCAGTGCTCTAATTGCCTCGGGGTAAAAAGCTTTTGCTGACCTTTGAGGTGACACAGAGTTTGAGAGTCCCTCTGCTGGCGGCAAAAACCCTCAAAAAAAGGAAATAAGAGGTGAAAGCTATGACACAACAGTCAATGAAACAAATATCTGAATGAATGTATTTTCCTGTTTGTGCCTCCTCGCCTGAAGACAAGTTGTGACAGAGTGATCAAAGTTCACTCTGTGACTTTCCTCTGCTTCAACAAAAAGTAAAAAAAAAAAAAAAAGTATTTAAAAAACGTTTGACACTCCATAGGATGTGAGTGCACTTACCATCATAGTGACCAAACTGCATCACCACATCTTACGCACATCAGGTGAGGCACACTGGTTTGGAAAAGCCTTTTTCCCCACATGGAAAAGGAGCAGCTGTAAAACGGTTATGAACATCAGAAGTCCGTAGTCAAATGTCTCTGCTGGTGTCACCACTCCTTTTCAGGCAGGTTTGACTTGTGAGAGAGGTTGTATTCTAACCCAACTATGAACTGTTGCGACACCTAACCAAGTTGTTTTGGTACCTAACTTTAACCAAAGAATGAGTAAAAACGTGACTTAAAATATGACAAAACTAAGTGAAAATAAGAAACTGCAAAAATCTCCAGAGTGAATGTGACTTGCACTGCTTCCACCTGTACAACTATTTTTAAGCTGGAAAAACTCCTATCAGTGTCAAATATTGACGTGGGCGCCATGAACATCAAAGGACTGTTTTGGTGCATCTGATAGACGCCATCATGTCTGGTGGTATTTATTGCCCTGGGGATGAAAACAGGTTGGTCATCCAGCTCAGCCAGCAGGAGTCTCAGTTGTGGATGGTGTGCAGGTTTGAGTGAGAAGGACGATAATGCACATGTTCGACGAGGCCCAAAACTGTTGATGTGTGTGGAACAACTGGGTACCTCAAGCAGGGTATGTGCCACTGAGCAGCTGTCATTTGAATGAATGAATATTTCCTTGTAATCTGGTATCCAGTTGCGGACTGGCCATCGGGAATACTGGGAACTTTCCCGGTGGGCCGGTGTCTAGTGGGGCCCGGTCAACAGTGTTTTTTTTGTTTTTTTTACCCCCATATAATTGGCCTGACATTTGTCTAGTTATGTGGCTGACTGGCCATTCGGCACAGCCCATCGACACATCCCATTGGTTAACTGTCAGTCAGGGCCTGTCAATCACCCAGTTGCTGGATGGGCGGGGCTAACAGAGTCACGGCAAGTGAGCCGAAGTTAGGTGAGGAGTCTGACATGGACAAACAACCACCGTAAAAACGCCCCGGTGGCACAGAGACAGTGAAATCGGGGAAGACAGAGAGAAGAGTGACATGCAGCAAAAGGTCTTGAGCAGGACTCGAATCCATGACCACCGCTAAAATACAAAACGTATGTGCTAGCATCCTAACTCAGTGAGCTAAACAGAATAGCTATGCTGCGTTGTAATATTAATTGGGCATTGCTTCACATTTTAATCAGCCTGAGCTTTTTCATTTTAAGAGTTAATAGTTTTGATATAAAACATCAGTGCTTGGTTCAGTCAACCGATAATGTTGTGGGCAAGTCTGGGCCAGAAATGCCCGGGCTGATTTTTTGCCCCAGTCCGCCCCTGCTGGTATCCGATACATCCATGGACAATCTGCGATAGTCTGTTAGTTTAACGACTCCCAAAGGATCAAAACCTAATGTCACGCAGCATTCATGTCTGTGTCATAGTTCCAAAGGGTCCTTTGTTTGGTCACATCCAAACCCTTCTCCATATCTAATCAGCTCCTATCCTCCTTTTTCAGCCCTTTAACACTTTTTTACAGATTTTACTATTTGGTGCAGACTATGCTTTCAGGAGATTTGAACAGAGCTGCTTATATGATTTGAAGTTGGCCATGTTTAATATACTGCACACAGGAGAGTCTGGAGTTCTATTCAATTCAATTTTCAATTCAGTTCTATTTATATTCACAACATATTCCATCTCAAGGCACTCAGTACTTAATGCTACACATAGTAAGGTGAGGACCCCACAATATTACACAGAGAAACCTGACAAATCCTAAGTTTCCCGTTGAGTACCTGGCAACAGTCTATGATATTGTCCAATTCAACTGTGCAACAGATGCTTTATATAACCTTAACTTAACAGATGTCTTATATAACCGTAACTTATATAAATCAAATCAAATCAGGTGAAAAAGAAAGAGTGACAGGGTAAGTTTATGTAGCTGCCAGAAAACTCTAGACAGATGCCATTATCAGGATATTGCCTGGTTAGAAGGAAAGGTCATAAAAGTTGCCAGGTGTGGAATCAAATCATCTGAGAAGACGTGAGAGGATTTAAGTGTCTGTTAAAGGAAAATACCAGCAATGGCTGCTGCTTCTTGCCTCATTCACCTCAACACATCTCTTGCCTTTTATGATCCCATCACATGGATGAATGCTGGAGTTTGGGGCACGATCTGCAAACTCACATATTTGAAAGTATCATTTCCTGAAGTGAATGCTGATTTCTGTCGGTACCTGGTATCAAACTCCCAAGTTTTCCTCTTCCTGCTTGAAACTTAAATTGAAATTTGATTGGATTTAATTAACATTTTATATTTATGGTAATATCAGTCAAAAAATGTGCTTAAAATCTAACCATGCTATGAAAGGGGATGAACATCATGCTGCGTGTTTTCACCTTTAGAGCAGAAATGTTACAGAAAAATGACAAATGTCAGTGCAACTTGTAGGTGAACATCAAAAAAGACTGATTAGTCAGTAAGGTAGGAGCTGTACAGCTGAAGATCATCAAAGGGCCAAGTTAAACCAGCAGGGATCAAAGACTCATGAAAGACCATCAGTATACATACTATAATTTGAGCTTTTAAGCTGCAACATATGCACAGTCTTCAGCTGCTGCTCCTGAGCGATACGCCGTCTCCTATATGTGATATAAGATGTAAGTGATGCACATACATTCCTTCATGTCTGTTATGTAATTTGTAGACAGACAGAAGCAGGTTGCTTTAAATAGCTACTCAGGGGATGCAGTTCTGCGTAGGACAGATATAGACACCAGGCTGACTTGTGTCATCATTTAAGACGGGGAAGAATGTCCACACTGCAGACCACCGGCTCAGGAACGCAGGCACTATGACATTTACAGTAGGATGTGCAGTTTGGCCATGTTGTCCTGAGGTGAAATGAGGTCCAGTTTAACATATCTCTTGAATTTTACATGTAATATGTGCATGTACATTAGAAACATAATTATAAGATACTTTTTCCCGCATTGCCTCTGATCATACAATTCCTATAAAACTCCCTTTAGTCACAATTAAATAATTCAGCCTGTGTGGATAGGTCTCAATCGGCCTCACACATGTAGACATTGCAATTTTACCCCATTCTGACATGCAAAACTGCTTAAGCTCTGTCATTCTCAGTTGAATTAAGGTCTGGGCTCTGACTTGGCCACTCCAGAACATTCACCGTGTTCTTTAAACCATTTCTGTGTAGCATTGGCTGTATGCTGCAGGTCACTGTCTTGCTGGAAAACTGCACTGATTTTACCCTCTATCTTTACTAGCCCTCGAGGGCCTGCTGCTGTGAAGCATCTCCACATCATGATGCTGCCACCACCATGCTTCATGGTGACGTTGGTGTGCTTTTTTCAAGTCCAACTTAATCAAAATTTAATATGAGCTTTTCCCAACAGTGGTTTTCTTTGGTACTCTCTTAAAAAGCTGTGACTGGTGAAGAACCCAGGCAACAGCTATTGTATGCAAAGTTTATCCCATTATCAGCAAATAGAAAAGTCATGAATTAACAAAAATAAGCGCCTGTTTAGTAGTGCTGTTTTTTAAAGTTACAGGACTCACAAGAGAGATTAAAACAAAAATCTATGAAGCAGAAGCCGAAATTTCCTGATTTTTAGCTCACACTTCAGGTCCATGTATGAAATCCCTGGATCCTACACTTCCCACAATGCAACTCGAGAGCATCTGTCATTTTGCATTTAGCATCTGAGTTAGTGTAATTCACATCAACACTGAAGTCATAATTGCAACTAGGATGTACAGGACTATTTTTCTAAATGCTCCGACGTATTCAAAGGTTTTTTTTTTACCCTCACATGGGGTTAAAGCCTTGTCCAATGATGTGAATGCTTGTAAGATCCAAACAGTTGACTATATGTATAAACAAATGAACCCTCCGTGATATCAATCAGAAGTTTCCTAAAGTGCTCCTAACTCACTGCAACTCCAAAAATGAGCAAAAAGGTGGAGTGGTCACTCAGATTGGCCAAGCTCCTGACCTCAAGTATTAAACTATTTAAACGTAAAGTATATAGGTATGTAAAAATTCTGTTCCCCTATAATGTCATTAATGGGAAAATTACCTATAGAGACTGAAATGCTTTTTGTACCAGGCTTTAAACATTTTCATTTCTGCTGTAAAGTTGGACATTTTACAATGAGGGTCCATGGGAATTACTCACTTTGAGAGTCAGCCTCAAGTGGCCATTCAAGGAACTGTAGGTTTAACACTTCACACTGCGTTGGCTTCATTTGCTGCTCATTCTAAATCTATGAAACTTTCCCATCATTCATTTAAATCCAAGATGATGTGAAGGCAGCATTAGGCGTTCCCTATCCCATCTTTCAAACCTCCACACCCACACTTCATAATGCAGGTTTTATTTTTTGAATCTGTTGTCTCTAAGGCCAAGCCATGATGTCATCACGGTTATCTCTCATCATTTTGTCAGATTTCCAAACACTCCCTCCATTTAAACATGGGAGACATCATACACGTGTTTTCACAGGCCGAGTATCTTAGCTTAGCATGTAAGTAATTTGATCACGACTGTCTGTACATGGGTGTGCATTATAGCTGGCACAGTATCACACATAGTAGCTGCGAAGGCGTATTGAGTGGAGCTGGATTTTCCTCTGAGATAGTGTATTAAAATGCTGCATGGAGCATCTCCAAAGTCTTTCATATTTAAAATGACAGTTATGGTCAATGGTTCGTGCACTGAAAGAAGGTAAAATCAACTCTCTGTGTTAACCAGCGCAGTGCAGGAGGAGAGAAACCGATTACTATTCAAAGCCTTTAAATGAATTTAAAAACAGTTACTTTAGTGCATTTGCAATTCAATCACCGTGTCTCGGATTAATGCAGAAAATGCCATTTGCATTCCTACTCTGAGCTGAGCTGTGCGCACTGATGCACACGAGGATCACAATAGCAGCTAATTTATGTGGTATCCTGCTGCATTATCATTCATAATCACCTGTATAGCTCCTTAATAGCGAGGATCTTTCAGACAAACCTGCCGTGCAACATATGTACTGTATGCAGCATATTGTACAAAACAATCAGCGAGCACACTGTACAGAGCAGCAGGGTGCATGGTTTGATGCTGCTCAGATCCCTCCTACTGTTCAACACTTCCCTCTGAGGCTTTAGTGTGTTTTCATGATGCAACATGCTTGGCAGCTGGCAGAGTTGCAGAGCCTTGTCTGCTCCAAGTAAAAGACCCGGCATAAGCCCTAATGTTTTGTGACTAGAATTTTGATCATTTAAAATCTTTTTTCACACTTGTTTTCTCTGCTCTCCCTCCTTTTTCGCTCTCTTTTCTCTCCAGTTCGCTTTGCTTCAGCCTCTCTGTCTGTGTAAGTCACAGAATAATGAGTTCCTCATCCTCCTGCGGTGAGCCGCGTTCACTGTTGCAACCCAGGGCTTCTTTGATATGGATTCTGTTTAAATCAGCCATCCCAGTTATTGTTGGGTTTCCTTGAAAGGTCATACTCTCATTAAAACCAATCAACATTGGAAGTTTTAAGATCACTTTTGCCCTTTTGAAAGGATGCCGAGAGATGATTTCCGCCTGTGGAACAGATTATCCTTTCAAATAAAAATCTGACCACGAGAATGTACGAATCTGCAAGATCAAAGACTCTGAGGTGGATGATCCATATCTCACACTGAATTTATTTCTGAAATTCAATTAGGTGCCACCGCTGTCGCACACCAGTCGTGATGTTACTATATAAAATGGATTCTATTAAATGGAAAACAAGGAAATCTATGTTTGCAGAAGATGTGCTGTTTGGGCCTCAAGCCATATCATACAAATGACCATGTGTGTTTTCTCCTGCATCTTCTACCGCCATAGTAACAGAGATTAAATTAGCACTGCAGTGAAACGAAGGTATGATGTCTGGTATGCAGGCTACAATATCCTGTTTACCCACAGCTAGTAGCTCTGACTTCACATGCATCCAGTGATCCAGAGATATTTTCTGCTCTAACTTTTCTTTGCTGAATGTGTGACACTTTCTCCATATGTTAACGTGACATGCATGCAGTAGGGACAATATCTGGCAACAGTCTGCACATTCATGTTTCTTTTATCACCTTTTTTCGAAGCCAAAAACACAAACCAGCATCAGTGTAAGAAAAAGGTTATACATGGTACAGTGTGTGTCTGCTCTGAAGTGAGCTGTGAACATTAGCAGCATAACTAATTACCTATAGAAGCAACGTTAGGTTACTTCCAAAGACAAACAGCATATCAGGAACTACTTACAGTAATGTGTTACGTTAGCACACTCACATTTACTGTGTGTAAGCTAAGACGTTACTATAACAGAGTCTTGGCTAACATTAGTAATTCTTTTAACAGACCAAAAACAACCCTGTGTTAAAGCAGGTTAGACATTGGTGGGGGATGAAATACAATCTAGGAAGTCCAGTCTGAGTAACAGATAAATGTGTTTCAAGATTCAGATGCCAAACATTGCATGACTTGTAGTATGACAGAATTCTGCGGTTCTGGAAAGATATCATGACAGCAACTATTTATATTTAATTGTAAAAACTGCAAAGTCAGTGAAAATACTTAGATTGGCCAGTGGCTTCTTGTCAATGGAAGCAACCCTGCATTATTTCGTCGTAGTCTTCTGTGTTGGCAGCCTCACTGCACCAACAGACTGGCCCCATTCAAATGAATCACAGTGCTGTGTTTTTTCTCACAGGGTTTCACATAGGTCTGAATGCAGCCTGAGAGAAGTTTAAGGCCAATTTGTGGTTTCCATGCTTGCAAGACCCCTCTGCAGTCATCTGTGTAGAGCTCAAAATTTGAGACCGCATAGACTGTCTGCATAGTTGACCTCTTCTCATTCCCAGGACGTTAAATACTGTAGTTTTGTCAAAGCTGCTGATGTCTCAGAGATATGCCCAAGTTCTCTTTTAGGCATCAGTGCCATTCACGTCAATATTCCACACAGACAGATATAGGTAGGATATAGAAGTAAGAGTAATACAGCCTCATAAGGACGCTGGTCGTTGGAGGCATGGAGGCAGTGTGAGTCACAGGACTTTCCCCCAGGAGACTGTTTTGTTTTCATCTGCGGTTTGGTTAAGTTTAGACACCAAAACTGATTGGTTTGGTTTTGGAAAAAGGTCAGTATATCCTTTTAACCACAGGTTACATGGCAAACTTCTTGTCTGAAAAGGAGCGAGAGGACATGGCTGCATTGCTATGGAATCTATTTCAGGCACTCACTGATTTTTAGAGGTTTATTGCATTTAAAAATGTGCATCCAGTGCATTTAGCTGTGACACCAAGGAGTCCTGACAGTATGTGCCATGTTAAGAGTACATGCAGACTGTGCATGTATCAGGAAAACTAAACTGGGCACTCATGCCGTGCTTCATATGTATGCTATATATTCCACATCCTCTGTTCTACTCTTGTTGGGCTAATGCAGACTGTTTTCCGTGTTCAGCCAAACACAATAGACAAAGCAGCTCTTCTTCTTGCTGTCAGGAAGAATGTTTTGTAGAGCGCATGCGTGAATAGTGGTATGTATGGAAGGGAATGCATGTTTGCTGTTATGAGTTTAAGTCTGCTGCTGTCTGCAGTAAACATGAATTGGGCCTTACATTGAAGCAATCTCTGTCTCAACTCATCACCCGAGATAGCAAAGTTTAGTGAATTCATTTAGTCTCCATCCTCCACTCTTTAGGTAAACATGAAAATGCGACCAATAAATCACAAATGTAACTTTTCTTTCAGTTATCCAAATCCATTTTTATGAAATAAGCATCCAAACAGGGTTACATGAGAGCATTAGAATAAAATTTTTATTTAGAATACCATATGGGTAACCAGGGGCTGCACGGTGGCTCGGTTGTTAGCACAGTCGCCTCACAGCTAGAAGATCCCCGGTACACATCCTGGGAGGATGCCTGGGATCTTGAGTTTGCATGTTCTCCCTGTGCAGTGTGAGTTTTCACCGGGTTCTCCACAGTCAAAAAACATGCTGAGGTTAATGATTCTAAATTGTCCGTAGGTGTGAATGTGAGTGTGTGTGGTTGTCTGTCTCTATGTGTAGCCCTGTGATAGACTGGCGACCTGTCCATGGTATCGCCTGCCTTCGCCCGAGTCGGTTGGGATAGGCTCCAGCCCCCCAACGACCCTACAGAGGATTAAGTGGTGTTAGATAATGGATGGATGGAAGGATAACCAGCTATCTCTTCTATATGTATCATCAACTAGTGAGGTTGTGGAAATTTCTGCTTGGCATGTGTAGCTTCAAGCTCAAGTTTTAGCATTATCATGTACAGTATGCAACACATGTCAGCAAATGCATGTAAGACCTCAGCTGACTGGAGTATTCATTCAAAACGCAATTATCCTTACTTAGTGGGCTTGCTGCAGATAACGTCTACTCGCAACAGTTACCATTTAAGCTGAAAAAAATCGTAAACAAGTTATTGCAAAATGAATCAAGCTTAAATCTGCCAGTGTGATAGAACGTAAAGTTTACCAGACGCAGCAACAGTACCTAAGGGGAGTGGGTTCACAGTGGGTCAATTATGTGCTATCTAATCAGAAAAGGCATAAAATTTCAAACGTGTCAGAATGCTGGTGAGTTGCCAGATGGCTGAGATGTCCCACCCTTTAATCTGATAGCTGTGTGACTTTTGTATGGGTGTATGGAGATACAGATACTCCCACACACTGCTCTATCTCTTGAGCTTATCCTGAGATGACGGCCAGACAGACTGTGGTTCATCAGTGACATCATGGGTTATAAAAAAATAAAATACACAGATGAGTAATATTAACTTGGACTGCATGTGATGGCAGCACTTGATTAAGTGTGAGTGTTCGGGGTGGACAGGGAGGCAGGTAGAGACTGAGAATGAGACAACAAACTAATTATGAAATCAAGATGTAACGCAGGAGGAAGCCAAGAGCTCAGGATGGAGATATTTGATTAAAAAATGGACGGGCTGGGAAACAGACAGCAGTGTTTACAGTCACTGCGTGAACTCACTGAACTTAACGCTGTTTCCGAGAGGATAAACATAATCCCATAGCTGAACTTAAAGTGACTCCAAAAATAAATAACCATTATTTTCATGATGACTGTCATCATCACCAAATACCGACAACAACTGTAATAGCTTATGGTTGAATTATTTATGTGCGATATATTCAGGTGGCGCAGTGAATTATACACCAGCATCCCTCCTTAAAAAAGAACAAGAAAATATTTGCAGCCGTTCCAGCGGTGATGAATGAGGCCGCTCCGTTGAGTTTCCAAAATAAAGGAGTAAAATAACATGGGCGTGTGAGGAACTCCATGTGAATGAATTGTTTTGGCTGCGATCCAGAGAGTTCCTCCGGCAGAGCCAGTTAAAACACAGATAGCCGAGCGGTTCATTGTTATGTAGGGATCCGCCCCACAGCTGGGATTTGTGTGTGGAGTACAAAAGCAGGGAAATGAAATAGTAACACAAGCTGGAAAGGGAGGGAATATGCCAGGGATGGGGTAAGGTGACAGTGGGGTTATATGAGGTTGAGGAGATGTCCTTGGGGAGAGGAGGTGAAACCTGACAAAGGGCTTCACAAGCTCAGACAAGTACAATAAGCTGTGCTGGAGGTTTGGAACAAAAACACGAGTGTAACCCACCACGCTATATGTCACAACAATACGCTGATTACTGCTCTGGCTGCACCGTTGTGGAACAATGTGCAGGAGCATGCAGTAAGTTGCTGCCAAATAGTTTGCAAGTCGAATTTAGGAGTTTCTTTAACTTAGGAACAGTTTGACATTTTGAGAAATGACTACTGCTAATCCTAAAATTATTCACACCCACACCAAGTTTTGATTAATACTGAATTTTAATCTGGCCAATAGGATTTTTTTTCTGTCTGGATATGACCACATCACCACAAAGAAGTGACAAAAGATAGTAGGACATTATGTTTGAGATGATATTAGTTTTTTTCTTACATTTTTACTAAAAATGCAATCTCCAAAATTAGTCAGACACCTTGAAGTTGTCAAATATGTTTGAGAAAATACAACATCTACACCATTCCAAACAGTCTGGGTAATTTCTGCAGTAGTTTTGTAGTCAGACACTAGAGCTTATTGAGTTTGCTGTTAGGATCCATCATTGAGACAGACTTGCGCAAGGCTTTTTGAGTGCCAGTATCCACAGTGCCAAGCAATATCAAAAAGTACAAGAAGTTCCACAGTGTAAAAAAATCAAATAAAAAAAAAAATCTCAAAGGTTGTTGGAGAAAAACTAAAGTGACTGCTGCACTGGCAAGAATGGTAGTGCAAGAGGCCAAAAAAACAAAGGATCACCATAAAGGCCATGCTGACAAATCTGAGCAATTCTGGCACCAAGATCTCAAGGCTGCACCTCCAACCAAGGAGGACTCCACTCCTCCCAGACTGGCACACAAAAGCTCATCTAGCCTTTGCTCATCTGGACAAAGAAGAACGCTTTTAGTCATTAGTTCTGTGGTGGGATGAGATGATTAAATTGGAGTTGTTTGGAAACAGGGATGTTGCTTCAGTTTGGTGAAAAAGGGACGATCATTCAACTGCAACACCATCCCTATATTCATGCATGTAATACTTTGGGGGTGTTTTTCAGCTAATTGGCCGGGCAACCTTGTCAAAGTAAACGGCATCATGGGACAAGAGGACGACAGCAAGATTTGGGAGGAAAATATCAGACAGTCTGCATAAAAACTTGGCCTTGGGCAACATTGGACCTTCCAACAAGACAATGATCTGAAACTTACAGCCAAAGTGCTCAAGAAATGAATAAAAGAAAACAATATCAACATGTTGGAGCGGCCCAGTCAGAGTCCAGACATGAATCCCATCGAGAATCTGTGGAGAGAACTGAAGACCGGAGTGATGGTGAGGAAGCCTTTAACCTCAAAGACTTGGAGCTCATCTCAGAGGAGTGATTCAAAATCCCAGTGGAGACATGTGGAAAGCTTGTTAGCAATTATAAAAGCTGTTTAATTGCAGTGGAGGCCAATAAAGGCTTTGCCACTGATTACTGAGAGAAGGTATAAATTATGTTGGACATGCCATTTTTCATTGACAGTTAAAATTCATCATTAACATCTCTAACACGATATCTTATCATCTTTTTTCCGGCCTGTAGAAACTTATTGGTGAAATAAAAATTCAAAAATATAAATCATAGTATTTGGCTCAACCGTAGATAAGAAAATAAATAGCACTCAATCTGTATCTACCCAGTAAAAATGAAGTTTCAACCAGAATTTAGCCACCAATTAGCACCACTAAATCTGTTAGAAAAAACCAAAAATATAAATGACAAATGAGACATATCATGATTGTTGAGCTGTAGAGGTTCCAGTGTGAGGAGGATGGTTGTTTCCAGTTCACCCCTCACTTTAAATCCTGGAAAACCTGCACATCAGCAAGATTTTGCAAAAATACATACGCCTGTATTCAAGATGCTAATACATTCTTACCAACATTGTAAGGTTTTATGACTTTGCTACATCGAGGTGTAAATGCATTGTAGAAAACATGCAGTTTCCATAAAAGATCTTTTCAGTAGAGCCCCCTCCCCTTCTCTTCCCAGTAGCTGTGTCAGAGTGAGCCCTCTAGAGATAAGCCTGTCCTTCATGCACTGTGTCTAAGCACAGAGCCCAGATTACACGACCATGCAGGATTCCCTACTGGCTGCCTGCTCTTCCACCACATCTCCTGGACATAAACAAGAAGGATGCTGCGGAGAGTGAACAGGCTTCCACTGTGCTCTGTGTCTTTGTAATCTTGTACAGGCTGTGTATCTTTGTAATCCCATACGCCATGACTGCAGATAGAATAGCCTCAGTGCTGCGATGGTTCCATGAATGCAGAGTCTGAGGAGTCTAATCACAGAGATACCTTAAGAGCTTACACATCCAAGACTTTTGCTTCCCCGCTATTGGTTTATGGAACTGCCTGCAAAGCAAAAGCACACTATTATCATCTATCGAGCATTTCTTTAAAGACAGTTCAGTATGTAAACTGTATATTGCATCGTTTTCTGTCTACTACTATTTTCATGCTTTCTTTTTTGGTGTTCATCATAGCGCAGTATAGTACAATGTTTCTGTAAAAAGAAGTCTCTTAACTCTGGGTTGAGTTACTGGATATCTCTAAAGGTGTGTTAAATGGCAAACTTAGAGTTAGAAACATCTACAAATTAAATGACAAGATGGGAACAAAGGTAAATAGACACAAATGTGGTCCAAGTGGCAAGAACTGAGGAAAAAAAAAAAAAAGAAGCATTTAACGGAGCTTCAACTTGTGCTCAAAATTCATATTCTCCAGCAGAATAAAGTTAAATCCAGAATTCAGCAGAGATACCCAACATTACTGGTTTAGGGTGATGCCCACATCAAAAACACCACAGCATTGTTGCAACCTTGTGTGAAGTAAAGGTATATTGTGTGCTAGACAGAACATAGGACCCTGGGAGAGCACATATGTAGAACTGGGGAACACAGGACCCTTTGTCATGTTGCCATCATGTGTGATATAAATCTATGGAAGATAAGACCCTGAGAACATATGAGTGACTACAAGATATGAGCACGGACAATAGTCCGACCCAAAAGACGTGGGGTGTGGGGAGCATGACTTCATCGGTTTATCCCGTGTAGTGTATCACAGCTGATGACAACTTTGTCATCACTTCAGCACGATTTCCACAACAAGTCTCGTGACACTGACCGCTAGGAGCACAGATGTAATGAAGCAAAAGACGGGATAAAGGACAGACAACAAATTTTAAACAATTTCCTTAACTGATAGTTGGCTACATTAACCCTTTAAGACCTGAGCCTCAAAATGTCCGCCTGGTCTTTTTTAAATTATTTTGATTACAAAAAGGTAAGAAAATGTCCTGTGAGTGCTGGTGCCCATTTTTTCAGAAGAAACTTTCAATATCTGGCATTATTTACGATTTACTGCCTATTATAAGAGTTACAGTAATTTTACGGTAATTTCATCCAGTGGATTCCTGGGGGGGCACGAATGAAATTACCATAATGACACTATATTGGCTGTAAAGCGCGACGACATTGCCATTATGGTCATTACGGTAATTTCCTTCGTGTCCCCCCAGGAATCTGCTGGATGAAATTACCATAAAATTACCGTAATGACACCATATTGGCTGTAAAGCGCAACGCCTCAGCTTTCAAAAACTGTTAGATTTTTTTCCGATAGCACAAACGGTGACATATTCACGGTATTCGAAAGCGTGTCGCCAATGACGCACTAGGATTTAAAGGGTTAACAATCAATAGTTGTTGACATCAATTAAAATGACGTTTTCCAGCAGCTAGTTACCTTCAACTGACAAACGCTCAGCTCTTGGTCTGTGTTAGCGTTTGAAAATCCTAGTTTAGCAACAGCATGAGCCTCACATAGCTAGCTCGACCAGACAACTGCCAGACATCTTCTGCACATCTTTATGCTGCAGAGTTCATCAGCAGAACTGACACAGTTAGCAGTTAGGCAGCAGGGAGGTGCACTTGTTTTATGCAGTCCTTACGGGCGGTCACCAAACGCACATGTAACTCCATCTCAATAAACAGAGGGAGGCTCAACCTGGTGGTGCAGCCAGGTACTACAGTATAGCAGATCTATAATACATTTTCAATTAATCTGCATGTCCGTCATCTTCTGCCTTATTGGTTTGTATATTCTAATCAAGTAAATTATTAGCATCAAATAATTGATAAACAATTAATCATAAACATACCTCGTCTAAAATGACAGTTAAAGCAGAGAAGGCAGGTGATCAGGGTGGAATGAATGAAATAATCAAATAAGCTTTTCTGAACCCAACAGAGCCAGTATCATACACACAATTGCAGACACCATTGTTGGCTTTTATTCCTGTTTCTGGTGGTTGTTCCCTGGTTCCTCCTCCCTGATGACATCAACAGGTCAGGAAAGACAACAACCTGTGATTGGTCTGACTATAGTTTGTCATATGTCTCGGCCAAAACATCAGACTTTCATGCAGGAAATGAGTTTATAATCCCTTCTTTTTTAAACAATAACCATAATCTTTCCCCAACATCAAACTGCATACAGCAAATTACAATATCTTAACCCTACTGTGGTTTATTCATGGTCAGTAAATATGAACTTTAGAGTTTAGAAACATGATCAGAGGTCAGAAAATGTTGTGAATCGCTGCCCTAGCTTTAATATGAAACATGACCTTTTTAACGTATTTATCTGTTAAATACACCAAATGAGCAATGCAGTAAATCATCCAAACTCCACAATCAGAGGTAGTGATTTTACACATTACTGTGCGTACTTTTCAACATGCACAGATTTTGTCTTTGCATGTTGCAGCAGCATGCAGGCAATACTCTGGTGAAAAAGCCTCCTCCCCCTTCTTGTTCTGCACGTCCTCAGATAACTGCCTCCAGCGGAAGATGTCCTGTCGGCACCTGGCACCCAGGGGAAGGAAGGCCCGCTACTCCCCGCCTAACACACACACACACACACACACACACACACACACACACACACACACACACACTCCCTCCGAGTGTGGGCGTCTGCGTGTGAGAGGATGTAGTTGCATGTGCGTGCACAGACACACTGCATGCCTGTGTGTGTGTGTGTGTGTGTGTCAGTGTGCTGCACGGTGCGTTTGTGCTGCATTATTATTGTGTGCCTGTGAGCTGGTGTTGTCTGTCAATCTCCCCCTGGTCCCAGTCTGCTCTGGCTGGTTTTATTGAAGCAACAGACAGCGTGGGCACACACACACACACACACACTCACACACACACATAAGCTCGAAGCAGCCCTGATCCCAGGCTGATAGAGACAGACAGAGACTTGGTGAAGTTGAGAGAACAGCCTGGGGTTGTCTGCAGACCACGGGGAATACGCCCCCGAGTCACAAAAATACTGGAGTAGAAGCCAAAAACTCTGCTACACCCCCTCCTCTGCCAATGCTGCCATTCAGCTCCGTCTACCTGCATGTCTGACTCCTGTCTGTCATTCAGTCCATCAGCTGCTTAATCATTCAGTCCTTTTTTTTTTTTCTTCCTTTGCATCTATTTAGCGATCTCCATTTGTTTTTTGAGCATTTTTCGTCCGCGGATTTAGCCGCTTGTTCCCTTTTATTCATCAGTGCCATCAATCTTGCATGGAGAAAACCAATGCATCAGCAGTGTAATTTTGTAATCAGCACGGTGAGGAATACAAATCAGATCGGAAGCAGGGCCATAATGTATGTAATCCATCAGAATGAAAGTGTTACAGACAAATGATAAACATGCATTTTTGACTTGATTAATTGTCTGAATAAGAGATTGATCCCTCCGTATACTCAAAGATCCGGAGTTTCTTTCTTTCTTTCTTTCTTTTCTGCTGAAGTATGTCGATGGACAAGCACGCTGACTATAAAGTCATATTTCCCGTGTGTTGTGTAAAATCGATTTAAATATACTGACAGTTTGGGAATAGGCATTGCAGGACTGAAGCATTTTTGTTTCCGTTATAGCGCTGCAGGCGTTACAATATGAGTCTGATTGGAACATTTCATTTTGTTTATGCCATTTCCTTTTATTTTATTGCTCTGTATTGGTGGCTATTAGGAATTTTAACAGCATCACAGAACTCATCTCCTTGTACACAACCTCCCCCACGCACACACCCACTCCCAACAGTTACGCTACACCTCCACTCGTTTTGAGCTATGGTGGCCTGCACTTGACAGAAACTATGTACCAGACAAGTAAGCGAGCTAATTAGAGAAACATCCAGTAAATTGGTGATATATCACACCGCTAAATACTGCGATAATTATACAGCTTTGGCATTTGCTTTCATTTGCTTTTGTTGGGTTGAGCATGAGGCTGATTAGTCTTCATAATGCCGGTTTCTACCTTCTAGCAGCGTTCCCTGCTGTTTAGCAGCTGAAAATGCCAGCGAATGGGGGGTGTGGAGTTTTGAAAGCACCTGGCAAAGTAATCATTGATTCATGGGTATTGATCGCCAATTCTATCAACTCCTGCAGATATATGACGGTCATTCTGTGCAGCGGGGCAGAGAGAATAATCTTACTGATTGCTCTTTCATTCTGAGGGCCGTTTATTCTTACCTCTGCATAACTAGTCTCAGGGCCAACACAAGACAGAGCGATTGACATTGTTTCCCCAGCAGTCAAAATATTGGACGCATGCTGCCTGGCCCGGCTGTGGCTATCTCAATGCAAGATTGATGAGGCTCTTCAGGTAGATACAAAGCTAAGTGTCTTGTTTATTAATGTGCTGTGATTGGATCCATTAGCTGCCCTGTGTAAACTAATCGCCGTATAATGTGTGTTGTCATTTCAGCCTAACTGCTGATAATGTATTCCTCCCCCGTCTTTGCAAATGCTGTTATTTTCTAATAGACTCATAGAAATAATGTTGTGTCAGGAGTAAGGATTTTTCTCTCCATTCGCCCCGCTGAACAGTAAGCATGTTTCACATTCACATTGATTGCTGAATTTGCTCTATGCTTCTGCTTGCTGTTATCTGATATGAGCAGTTATATAGATATTCGGTGCAGAATGCAGCTAGATTTGGACAAATCGAGTTGCGATAAAACCCCATCTTTTTCATTTAATTCTACCTGGTGGAGTGCAGATTTACTGCCAACACATGCAGGTGTGTTTAGCTTGAGAACAAATGAGGTCAAATCTCAACTGCATCCTGGAATATGACTGCAGACAACCTTTCCCTTTCTGCATGACATGACATCCACAAACACATCAGTGCAGCAGCAACACCAGGGACAAAGATTATTGACTCGTAATAGCAGATCTAATAGTATCGCTTTCACAAAAGGAGGAGAGAAAAAAAAAGAAAGAAACAGCCTGGCAGAACCATAACAGTATCATAACCACACTGGCTGACATCCAGCTTGCCATCCTCAGGGATCAATTTCTTCAAAGCATAATGTATCTCTTTTATTCTCCATCTGAGATGCAGAGTTGGTGATCTCAAGGTGCGCAGTGAGACTTTGAAGTGCAAAAGAGTCAGAGCGAGAGATGGAAGATTCACAGCCCTGGTTTCTCCCCGCTGAGATGCTCTGACCTCAAGTGAACAGAGTGAAACTGAGCAAATTGAAAATAAGTTTAGTGGGGCACGCCACAGCTCAATGTACATACTGGAAAATAAACCTTGTGAAACTACCTGTCGGAATCGATTTGCAATGCCAATGAATTTCAAAGAGTTATCTCCGACTTTTTAAAAGGACCCTCCCTAGCCTAACGCTGTGTTAAACGTATTTACAAGAGATATGTCCCCTTTTTATTATACAGCTAATTTCCATGATAATGTGCCCTCTGGAAACTGTCACAGCAAACTTCATTGAAGGACTCTCAGTTTACAGAATGACTACGCTACAAAGTGTCTTTCTATTTACGTCCTCTCCTCCTTGATCCCTGCATCATGTAGAAAGTGACAGGTGTGCTTTTGCATCTCCACAACGTATTCTGCAGACAGTCATAGCAGGCCTCGTCTATAAATAAAACTGTGGCCTATTCTTTTAGCAGCAGGTTCACGCCAAGACGGCTGCCAGTCGCATGGGGACTCCACTTCACAAGGAACAGCACAACAAATATTGCACATCGAGAGAATGAGGGAACAAAAGAGAGAAATAGTGTCACTCTGGGTTGTTTTTTTTTTTTTTTTTTTTAGCAGTACACATGCCACTGAGTGTACCACATGCTGTGCTGCTACAATAGCTGTTTGGGAGCTGAAGCTAATGGACAGGTCTGCACGGCTTTGAGATTATGGATGTTGTGGGGGTGGTGGGGGATGAGGGGGGAAGATGGAGTCACAAATGTAAACAACCTAGTTGGGAGCCTCAGTCACACAAAAGGTTTAATAGTCACTTAATGAGGCCAAACACATGTGACCCCTCGCTTTGATTTTGTTCGCACAGGCTCTAGCCGTATTGGTTGTTTTCACTCATTACTCGGTTGAAATGCTCGCCCGAGCACAACGAGATATACTTAGCTGATATCAGATGGCAGCGCTGGAAAAAACACATGCAAATAATCACAGCAAACACCTCTCCATCTGCACAATAAGCACCGCAGAGAACATTTACACAGTTCCTTTGCTCTTTCTATTGTCCTAATTATAAACACACCTGCAATGCCTTCCTTCCTGCACCAGTGTTCCCACAAAACCAATCGCACGGCCTGACTGGGAGAGTCACAATGATGTAATTACTTCTGCAGGTTCCCAGGATACACAGAAAAGAA
>OMNN01028383.1:0-18690 GCA_900302755.1 Chromis chromis | reverse complement strand
ACTAAATAAATGGGTTTTTATTTTTAAAAAGGACATCTTTTATAGGACTACTTTGATTTATTTCAGGGGATGTTTATTTCCTAATGACTCATTTATTTATTTATTTATTTCATGATTTATTTCAAAGCCATTTTTTATTTATTTCATTTATTTATTGAATATTGAACAAAACAGCATTTCATACAAACTTAGATCAACATATAGTCGGCAAAGAGGCACAGTAAGAACAAAAGATACCCATTCTGTAGGACACAATGTTAATTAATAATTGGCAGGAGCTTAAAAACATATAAATGTACTTTTTTGACTCTCACAAACAAAACAAAAGTTCAGCTACTTCAGTAAGAGACTGGAGGACATTTTTAAAAAGACAATAAGTATCCTCCTTGTACTCAGTGGTGGGCAAAAAGCCACAGGCCAACAGGAAACAAGAGCATTTCCGTCCTGACAGAATAAGCGGAAACAAAGACACTGGCAAACAGTTCCGTTCTTAAACTACACGGTGGAAACACGAGATGTGGTTTCATTTATGTACAGAGGCAATAAAAATAGTAAGGCACCCTTTAGGCGAAGTTTAACAAAAGAAAAAACTTGGTTAGAGATGCCACGAAGTAGGTGGCAATGCCTTAACCGTATGTGTGTTGAAGGCCACAAGGGCCAATTCCATCCTTGTCAAGGGGAGTGCTAACCTTCTCTCCTTTCATACAACACGTCTTAATCTAGGAAGGACGTCACGTTATATAGGCACAGTCATACGACTCGGTCTTACTCACGGTGCAATGTCCTCAGTTACTTACAAATATGTCATCCGAAGAAGCGCAATTGTTGTATGTGTTCTTTAAACCCGGCTAAGTGTTATTCGTGGTTTTTCATTCGACGTTTCTATATTTCTGTTTGTTTACAGCTCTACCCACAATGCAGTGCGCCGGGAGCGCTGCGTACCATTGGTAGAGGGAATCACGTGACTACAAGGCTCACTATAAATTCGTCTAAAAACGTATTCAGTCTACATGCTCGATGTTTTTTTGACAGAACGGTACAAAAAAAGAAAAAGTTCATTTTTGCTGCTGTTTAAATGTGAGCAGCTGAATCTGTAGAAGCTTCAATTACAACAATACAGTTTTGGTGATGTAGCTTGTTTTGGCCGCAAGATGGCGGTCATGGTTCAGATCAGATTGACGGTAACTTGCTCCTGAATCAATTCATATTGAAGCATCACTGGAAAAAAAAAAGACACACACAAGTGGTGGCATATTAAACCAACCAACGAAAAAAGTTAGTCTAATTTAGGTCATAACACCAAAATATACTGATTAATTAAAGGATATATTTTGGGGAACAATGACAACAAACAATTTAGTTGTTAAGAATGCCTCAATCCGTACAATTGCCATGAGTGCAATTTGCGTTTGTAAAATACTACTTTAGTGGATGGTTGCGGCGACAATAAATTATTTAATGTTCCTACACCTTATACTTGTTTTTAGGCTGAAGTGTATTCATCCCTTTAACCCATTTAAATAAACATGAGAGAAAATAGTAGCAAAGTGCCAAAAACATACAAAAGTTAGTATTGAACCCTTGATCTAGTGTGCTGTGCTTTGGTACAATTCATAGGTGCAGTATTGCCGAAGCACCTGGTTTGAAGGAGCAACACATTACTTCATGAAGCTTTCTTCTGTGTACCATATAAGAACCTCCTGAGCTTTTTTTTTCAGGCCGAGAGCAGCCATCCCCAGGGCCCGACTGTCTCCCGACACTTTAGCTTCTGCAGAAAAAAGATCACTTTATTAGTAATGTTGGCGTCACAGTATAAAGGGGAAACAATAGTGGCAATATCTTATTATTGAAACTGCAATGTCAAGAGATGTTTAAAAAAAAAACACTGGAAAACAATTTACCACTGTAGTAATAGAGCAAAGCCACTCCCACTGCAAATCCAAAACAGCCCAGAAAGAAGAGGGGACCTAAACAAGGGAATGCCATTAAAATATAATTGGAATTATTTAATGTTGTGCTTGATAACACTGGCTTGGGTAGTTTTTGTCACACCAATAATTGCTTTTTTAAAGTTTTAGCATGTCATCACTAACTATCCACTACTGTACTTGTGGTTCAGATTCTAAACATTAATAAGTATAATACATGTTTGAGCATTGGATGCCTTGATTTATCCATTTTCATCACTATATCCAAACTGTACGTATTATCAACACCACATATTACGTTGCACACATGTGCTGACTTAAATATTTTAACCTTCACAACTCACTTCTGTCGTTTAGAACATATCTCTGTTTGTAGACATGAGGAGATGTGAGTGGATCCATGGAATCTAGAGGCAGGATGGAATAAAATGTAAATTATACTGAGACACACAGACAAATATGTATTATTCATTTTGTGCTATCCAGATAATTATTAAATAGGTGAGTGGTATAATACAGGAAGCCGTTCTGGGGACTAACCTCTGAGGCGGAGCCGTGTGGGCAAGCTGTAATAAATCTCCTCTACATGCAAATGAAGAGCTCTGTAAAACTCCCTGCATGCTTCCTCGCCTTTCTGCTTCAGGTGAGTCAGGAGTTCACCCAGTCGAACACTTGTAGGGACGTCCAAGTTTCTGAACTGGAAAACAGTTTGAACAGTTACTATGAGATGTTTTTATCACCAACCAGGATGGTTGTCTAAATAGGAGCATGCATGCAGGTTCTCTGTTCACCCTTAAGGCATCTTTGCTAGCATTAAAAAAAAAGTCTTGTTCCTTCATGTTTCTTATGTCATGCAATTTGTCCATCCATCCATCATCTATACACCACTTAATCTTCTGTAGGGTCACGGGGGGCTGGAGCCTATCCCAGCCGACTCGGGCGAAGGCAGGGGACACCCTGGACAGGTAGCCAGTCTATCACAGGGCTACACATAGAGACAGACAACCAAGCACACTCTCATCATTCGCACCTATGGACAATTTAGAAAAATCAATTAACCTCAGCATGTTTTTGGACTGTGGGAGGAAGCCGGAGTACCTGGTGAAAACCCACGCTGCACAGGGAGAACATGCAAAGTCCGTAATTAGTCCATCTAATACATAATTTCCTTGATGCAGTTTTTGAACGACAGCATGTTTTCATGGCCATTTGACCGGTGGCCTTAAGAGCTGACCACGTACTTCATCACTTGAGAGTTTTCATTTTATGCTGCTTCACTTTTATACTCCATTCTGAGGAGTAATTTTATTTTGAAATGTAGTCCTCCTTGACCTGATACATTTGTTTCATAGCTATTGTTACTATTTACTTTTCAGACGTTTTGCATAGAAAACTTCAATGACTGAAAATGATGCATTAAACTTCACCGCAAATACTGTGACAACATCAAATGCTGCTTCCAGTACATCACAATTATTATTATAATAAATACTAAATATATGCATCTTTTTTTTTTTACTTTACTTTTAACACTTTGGGCAATTTTCCAATAAAACTTTGCAATATGTTTTTAATGTAGGGTATTAGTACACAGTTTAACTTATGGCTCTCTCTTACACCACTATAAGCATGTCATAAAACCAGTAAATGACTGGAGAGGACTCACCTTGGTGGCCTCCTTGTCTGTGAGGATCTGTGGGTAGATTCTGTTGAGCTGCAGGATGAGTTTGTCCACCCGCTCCGTGTCCAGTCTCCAGTCAGCTCTGAGGAAGGCGCTGTCCTCTGTCAGCTGCTCACAGAAACTGTCTGTCCATGTAAACGGAGAGGATTGAAAAAATAACTCAGTACATCTGCAACTGTCTAACAATAGGCTAGTTTATTTATTGGAAGTCAGTCTGCAGTAGTCTTGTTACTAATACAGCACAGAACCAGTGGCGCCTCCGAGGGGGGACAGGGGGGGGCTAAAGGCACACCTGAAATCTCACTGGCCATCCCAGATGTGATACACCAAGTTTTTTTACAATGTTACAATTTCATTTAGCAAACGCTTTTATCCAAAGCAACATACATAGGTAGGTAGGGGCAGCATTAAGGACCTTGCATAAGGGTCCTCACTGGATACCTGCACCCTGACCGGGATTTGAACCACCAATCTCCCATGCCAAGATCTGGGGTGTTAGTCACTGAGCTATCCAGCTGCTAGGTGTCCAAGTTTCAGTGAATGCAACAACCGTGTCTGCGTGCAAGAGAAATCCCCATTAGCTGACTGTAACCCGCCATGCACAGCAGCAGCCAGTTAACATCACTTAGAACGCAAAAGACGCTGCGTGCCTTTAATTGATGAAGACGATAAAGACAACAGTAACTTCACTGATTACTTTTAATTTATCCCCAACATGGCGACATGGACCTTGACAATGGTACTGTGTACTTTTCTACACTTCTGACAGGTGAGCTGACACACACAGAGTCACAGTTTATCAGTTACAGATAAATCACCTGTTAAATAGCTCAACCCTGAGCTCCATCACAGCTGGATATTATTTCATTGTAAAAAGTACCTCAGTCAAAATGTTTATCTGTCATACCAAGTTCTGTTGGGGGGATTTTTCCATTTCACAGCAGGGTCTTTGCAGCAGAGACCTTCATGTGAGTATGATTGCCTTTTAGATCATGACCTCTTTAATCACTAAAGTAACGGGTAGCCTAATTGCAATAACAACACATTTTATTGTACCATCAGTTGCCGTAGTGTGATAAGTTATCACACACATGAACAGAAGTGTCAGTGTTGAAACCATAAACACACCATGGATGTCTTGCCTAAATGAGTGAATTTTTTACCTTCAATATTTTTAATGGTGGTCTCCTAATACCCAGAATACTAACTATACCTGTATAAGTCTATGCACAATAGCAACAAAACAAGTATCAGTATGTGATTTCTTAACTCTCATATTGGCACAGCTTTTAACTAAGATCTTTGATACAACAGCATCATAGAATTCCTTAAATTCAGTCATGACTTTTGTTTTTAGTGCAACACCCCAAGATCTTCAGTGGTCCCATCTGGCCCCCTCTATCAAAAACGTCTGGAGGCGTCACTGGCAGGAACGGACGCTGTCGCCAGTATTTTGTCCTAACAGAAGTGGAGCATAAGGGCGTGACGGGTGGGAAAGGTTGCAAAAACACACATGCTGACAGCAAACAGACAAATAATGGCCGTTTCTCCTGTCAACCGTGTTGTCAAGAAACTTTTGAGAAAACCTCAACAGGACTTGGAAGGAGCCGTTCCACTGTGTTCGGCAAAGCGAAGGCAAACTTTCAGGTCGTAAGTGCTGCGTTAATGACTTAGACCTAACGGAGAAACAGTAAAGTAGACCAAGAGGCTACATACATGCTAAAAATAAGCATTAGTTTAGTTAAAAGAAAGACACGAACCTCCCATTGTGGAGTCCCCTCTGTCCTCTGTGTGGACACGCCCTCTGACGTCATCACGCAGGCGGGGATGGGCGACGTCAACGTCTTCAAAAAAGGAAAACAACAACTTTCCTTTTCAGCAGGAAAAAATAGTAATAAAAAAGGCCAAGATGAGCCTTGTCCGCTCTGATTTAAACAGATATAATGGAATTTGTTTTAAATGAAACAGTGTTTTTCGTTCTAACTACAGGTTTAGACTTCTACAATACATTTTAATGGTAAAAAAAACAACAACAAAAAACAGTAGTGTTCACTTACACATAAACAGAGGCCTTGTTGACACGTTAAGGCTCAGTCTTAACGTGTCACGTCTCACAGTCTTTGGATTTTAACTTCATGTTTGCACCATTTTCAAGTTATTTCAAAGAAAAATTAACATAAAACACAAGAGGAATTTTCTTTCAATGCTTAGATCGTGTTCCACATTAATGCCACAGTGAGTGCAGGATAACTAGAGCAAGTGCTTGTTAAACTGTGTGCTTTGGAATCAATCTTACATTATTTACACAGCTAGAATTATATCTGGCCGTGTTCCATGGAAATACTTAATTTAATTTAATAGTAGTCTGAGTGGCTTACCCTATAAATAGTCCAGGATAAAAGGTCTGGGTGCTGGTGAAGGGATAAAGTTACATTACCACCAAATAAATAACACAAAATAATAATAATCACATTAAATCTGCTGCCTGTTGCTGACATAGAAATTCTGTTCACAGCCTCATGATAACTTATCCTACTACAGCAAGATACAGTGAAATGTGATTTAGCTACATGTTGTTATATTTTGTTAATTTAATGATTAGAGAGGTTAGGTTCCTCATGTAGTTATGGGGAAGCATCCATACACACAATAATAGTTACTGCTACAAATATCCTGCTGTGGGACACTTAACATGACAGAAAAATATTTAGATTTTAGTACACAGATCAGACTTTAAAAATCAGTAAAATAACGCGATTGAAATATCAGATGAATAGTACCAGAACTTTTTTTTTTTTTTTTTTAAAGTATTCTACTTTAGTAATAACAAAAATATTTGATTTGGGATATTCATAAAACATTCAGCACTTTAGCCTTGACCATCCACATCTAATGATATTACTGCACATGTCACTAATTTTCAATAAAATGTCTTTGGTATATTATATTCATGTATCCTTTATTTAAAAAACAACAAAAAGTGTACTTACATTATCATAAAATGATGAGCTGCATATGAAACCACTAATCAATTGTGTTTATGTCAAGTGTGTATGTTGTTATTTATTATAGGTGTGTGGACTGTATTTATTGCATGACTCATTTAATTGTTACAATTTGGAAAGTTTGTATGCACAGTAATGCACCTTGCATTAAGCTGCTGAATGACGTGCTTTGAAAAAGTTTATAGGATAATAAATAGTCTCAAAACTCATGATTGTTTTCAGTTTCAGTGACAGAATGAAGCTTTATTGTAATAATAAAAAAGGCAGGTAACTTAATCTGACTGAAAACCACAAACACTTCACAATTGTGAAAGTTAGATTTATTTTTTACACCAACCATAACTGGAAGCTGAGACAGAAGCCTACAGTCATGAATTTTACTAGTGTTTTTTTTTTAACCACAGTTCAGTCTTCTTGAAATTGTGACCATCCAGCTAAATTCAAACTCCCTTATGTAACCAAAAGGATGATGAATCCTGTAATCTGAACAGAGTCAAATAAATACAATTGCAGTTCTAGTAAAAACACGTAAAATCAATTAGGACCAAGACTGTGAGCAACAATAAGTAAAATATTTTTACACAGCACAAAAAATTTAGTTATTTACTTGCCATGTTTGTAAATTGCACTTATATAAACAAAACACAACATGGCACTGCAGATTTATTATTTTAGGACTTAAAAAGGTTTACAAAAAGTTGTATTAAAACAATAATTTTAAAAACTCTCCTTCATGAATAAAGTGTATGAATACTATTAACATCTGACCTTAACTTATAAATCTTTAAATAAGATTTGCATTGTAATACTCCTCCTCCGTCGTAACAAGCATACTCCAATTCATAACAGTTCTCCTTTGTCTACGGAGCACAATTATACACAGTGTTGTTAAGACACTCAATTTGAAGCTCCATATTTGCAGTATCATTGATTGACAACAATAAATCACATCTTTTTTAAATTAGTTGAACAGATAAGCATATAAAAAATCTTGCTTGTTTTCATTGGCTGTCAGAAAGGCAAAAAGAAATCTAAGGCCAAAGGACAACAAAGGCAGAGAAGCTTATTTGTCTCTTGTTTTGATTTTAACCAGTAACAGTAAAGGTCCGTCTTTTAAAAGCTAATATAATCACCAGCTTTGTTGCTATGAAATAAATAAGGTTAAAAATATGTTGAGACACTAGAAAATGTCATCAATGTTGAATAATACTCTAAACAATTAGCATGATTTTTAGAAAGAAAGAGGAATCACCTATAAGAGCAAATAAGGAAATCAAAAAGTGCTCAGTCAGGGTAACACAGGCAAAGAGTAATCCCCAAAACAGCCATCTTGCTTCTTCCTCTGGTTCAGTTATCATAGTGGTGCTTATTGTTGGAAGACTGATGGACTGCAATGGGCAGCTGATGCGATTAGTCATTTTTTCTGCAGTCACGTTGTTTAAATTAACTTTCAGGACATACATACTTGTTTTGGCACTCTAAAACAAGATTCTTGGCGAATACTGTTGAATATGTTCTCGTCTTAGCAATGACATGATTTGGACTGTGATTGGAGTGAAGAAACCAGGAGGACAGGTGACTGGCAACTGTCACACACACACACTCTCTGACGGACCTCCATAAGGACACTTGGCTTGATTTACTGCAAGTAGAAAGACGGAAAAGAATAATAATCACATTGATTTCAATTTCCACTGTAGATGATCTTAGCTGATAAGAGAAGCAGTTAGGATAGTGAATGCACAGAGAAGATGAATGCAAGAAGCAGAATAGTGGGGAAGGAACTGCATGCAGGCTTCAGTAATGAGTCACTGATACTGTTGGGGATGTTTCCATGTCACAGAGCATTTGAAAAGGATGCAAAATCAGTTGGGAGCTGAATTAACATTAGCATGCAGATTTCCAGTTTCATTTGGTCTTCAAGGCAAATAAACCACATAAATATCTAACAGTAAATAAGACATAAATCTTATACATCATGTTCGGGACATTTGTGCTCTCCTTGTGCCAACACAACAGATGCTGTACGTTCATTGTACCGTTACAACAACAACTATTCAGACCTAAAGGATAATTGTTTTAATGGTAGAAAATTACCAAGATGCGGAAAAGAAAGGAGGGATTCAGCTCAACCAGCCTAACATTGTGAACGCCATATTATACTGTTAACATTACAAGTATTATCAGATTTAATTTCTAAATACATTATACAAGTCGGAAAATGATTGCTGAAACATGTGAAAAGACATTTTACTATGTAGTAGTAAATTGTGGCGCTAGACAGGTCATCCTTTTTGTGTTTAGGGACAGAAATCATGACTCGATAAAACACTAGAGCCATACTTTGCATGAGCCCTCCCCCTCACATAATAACGTTATAAAAACTCAAGTGCATCAGTGGTTCTCCCACGTGACTGCAAGTTACTACAACTATGACAGCCAAAAGTTTTCTGCAAATGCATCTTCCCTGGATGCCAGATTTTTCACAACAGCTTGGTCTCCTTATCTAAATGTCCTAATAATAATAATAAGATAAAGAACAGGTGGATTGATTTTCTGCAGAGCCTCACTGGTGGAGAGCTAAGGATCACCACCAATTTTAATTTCTATAGTGACCATTTCACACAAGGTAGTTTTACAACCTTTAACCAGAAACAACTGAGATTCACAGATGGGCTAGTAGTCAGCAGTATATGCCCATCATTTAGCATAATCTGCCTTGTGTGCTTAGTTTATTAGAATAGACAACTTAGTCCAAAGCCGTACCTACAGTGTGCATTTGTGATTTCACATCTAACTGGTTTGGATGGGTTAAAAGGTATGTTGGTGCATTTGCAAGGTTACTACAATACTTACAATTATTTAGGCTGTCAATCAGCAACTTTAGCAGAGCCACCTCCAACATTTTCAAAGCAGAGAATATTGCTTTTTTTTTTTTTTTTAATGATTTTGAAACCCACGTTTATATATTTGGCAATTGCTGTAATTATTCAAATTTGGTTGGATTGTTAATAACAAATTAATGTGGTGAGACAAGCTCAGACAACAATTTTTTATGGCTTTACAAGGACTTTAAGTAGTACTATTAGAATGTCATGTAGTGTGTGACACATAATGGCTACAAAACAGAGGCTCTGTGTTAGGGATGATAAGTGTATGCAAAGCCTGAGCGGAAGAAATGCAAATCTTTGAAAAACCTCAAAGGCCACATGTAACCTTACAGAAGAGCCCAGCGCTTTCACTGATGTTTAGTGGCTTAGAGTTGCTTCTGCAGTACAACCTCTGACTTACATGATGGTTAGAAGAGGCTCCTTTGCCTTTTGTTTTGGCCTTGCCTCCCACTGTGGCACTGTTGCGGCGCGCCTGCTCATGGTCAAACTCCAAATCCTCTAGGCGCTGAGTTAATGCCAGTTTCTGCTGTATGGCCATACGTAACAGAGAATTCAGCGTCTTCTTCTCATCCTCAGCTGCAGCCAGCTGCCTCTGCATGTCATCCAGCTGGGTCACATACTCATCACATCTGAGAGAAAGAGAGGGAGGAGGTGGAGAATCGAGCGGGAGGGAGGAAAAGGGAAAAAAGCAATAAATGTTATTTGCCAGCAGGTGGAGTAATTTTCCTTTAACTGCTGCTGTTGTGCTGCTGTTTTCTCCATTCCACAGGCAGCATTTTCCAGATGGGAGGAAGAGGTCCCTGCTAGCTGACTCGCACAAGTGTTACATCAGACTGTTCCCACAATGCCTTGTGTCTTTCTCATAAACAGACACGCAAACAGTTGTGTAGGATGAGCACTTCAGCTGCTTTTCTTGTGTTGGTGTAAAGAGGCAGAATTAGGATATAAAACTATATCCTGTTTCTTTTGGTGTATAAAAAATATCTATAACAGATAGATGTTATGTGTTATAGTGTGCTCTCTGGACTGCTAGGCCACAAGTATGCCACATGAAATAAATAGGTCGATTATATAGATATAAAGTATATACATTACCTTGTAGCAAACATGGCTCGAAGAGAAGAGAACGTAGCAGCGTCTTCTTTCAGAGCCTTGAGTTCATTACGGAGCTTCATGATAGTCTCCGTCACCATGCCCTTCTCACTGTCATACTTACTCTTCAGGTTGGCCAGAGCAACCTCAGCCGTCTAAAGGGAATAAGATATAATTATTAATTTCTTGCACTTTTAAACTCGGCGGTAATCTTTAACTGAAGCAGATTATTCTATATCTGTTGTACTTGTCGGTCTGAGAAACAATGAACATCCTTCCTCTAGCAAGAACACAAACATACAGGCGGACACACATACAGGACATGCATAGAGCACACTCAGAGCCATCATCTGACCTGTTTGTTAGCCTTGAGCACAGCTCTGAGAGTGGCAATCTGTTCCCTTTTGGTGCTGAGCAGGGACTTCAGTTTGAGAATCTCTTCCATGCAAGCTTCTTTGTCTTTGTCTGCCACTGTGCTCAGCTCCAGATTGGCAAGTCTCTGACGGGACAGATCTGTGGTGCGGTCCACTGCCTGCTGCAGATGGCGGATCTGGTCCCTGATGATGGCTACGAGGTTATAGATATTCATGGGTTCTGGGCGGTGCTCTGGAGCTGCAGTAACTGTGGTGCTGTTGGAGCCTGACTTTCCAGCTTCAGTCTCACTGATCAGCCCATTAGTGAGAAGTACAGACGGGTGCTCCTTCCCTTCTTGTCCCCTCCTGACCAAAGCCTTGCCTTCCTTGTAGTAGTCGAGCATGACACGGTTAGGAGTCTCATTGTTGCACATGCACACATGGTTGTAGAGATTGGCCAGCTCTTCGCTGAACGCTATGAGCTCATCTTGAGCCACATTAAGGCTGCCAAGTGATTCTCCTGCAGCCTCGCTCACCAGACGGAGCTCCTTCTCCAGACGAGCCACCTCCGCTTTATCTACTTGGCTGATCTTCTCCAGGGACAGCAACTTTGACCTCAAGTCTTGGACATCGCTCTCCAACCGTGCTCGGTCATCTTCGTATTGGGTGCGACACTCCTCATACTGTGCCCTCAGTGTCTTCAGTTCTTGCCTCAATTCCCCAGCTTCGGACACTGCCACAGTGTATTTACACTGCAGAATCTCAGGTCCGTTGATGTCCAGCTCGTAGTAATCTCCATCGTCATGGCTGTCCCTGTCTTTCTCACTGTCGAGGGCAGACTGGCGCTCTTTACTAGCCTGCAGTTTCCTCATTGCACTTAGATTTTCAGTCAGCCTGTTGACCGTTTCCTTTTGCTCGGACACAGTGCCATAGGCCTGTTCCAGCTGCTTCTGGTTCTCCTGCAGAGAGTTGATCAGGGCCACTTTTTCCCGTTCAACCTAACGTAAAAATAAAGACATTTTCAGACAGTTGGCCAACTTTACAACTGATTAAAAATAGTAAATCATAAAAAATAACATCAACAGTCCTTTGGCCAGGGGAAAGAATGAACAGAAAATGCCTGTATGAGCTTTCAGAGAGTAGAGTGAGTAAATGACAGGTCAGATAAATCTACTCAGACAGCCACTCAAAGATATGCATAAAAATCAACAGTAGTTATTAGTTTATGTACAGTAGATTTGAAGCTGAAGTTTAGATCTGCTTGTGATCGAATAAGTTGAAAACATTGGATCAGGCCAAGGCCCAAGAGCATCTTATGACTGCCATACCTGCACAAGCTGTTGTTTAAGTTTCTGTATCTCTGAGATGTTGAGTTCACTCAGCAGGTCGTCCACCAGGCTCGGAGCTGGCTTGAAGGCCTCCCCTCTCTTGTTCACTGCAGTTCTGTTGTCTTCATCACTTTCACCTGCCTTGACCAAGCCGTTCTCAAAGCCTCTTATGAGATCATCGTTGTCAGGTTCGGTGACAGTGGAGGGATCCTCGTGGAGTTTGGGGTTATCGATGGAGATATTGAAGGAGCTGCTGTACACAGAGCCACCGATGGTCATATAGTGGGAGAGCTCTTTGCGCAGCGTGGCCTTCTGCTCACGCTCTGTCTTGATGGTCTCTAAAGCCTCCGTCAGCTGTCGCTCAGCGATTTCTCTCAGACGCATAGCTTCCTCCAGTTGGCTGTGTAGGCACTGGGAGTCCTCCTCCAGACGGCGAATCTCATGCTTTAGACCTTCAAATTCCACCTGCACAGATTGTCAAAAATATGAATAAGGCAGCCAGTAATATTACTTTAATGTATGTTGTTCACTGTAATTCTTCTGACTGGCCAAATTGTCTGGCGGCTTGCCAATATACTCTTCCTTTATTTAAGTAGAATTCAGTGTGCAGAATAGAGAAAAGGGGATTTTTTCTTGATTCCCATTTTAAAATATGACAGCTTCCAAAAAGCACATGTACATCAACACATTTTAAATTTAGCCTTGTTGCAATTTCACAATAGAAACACATGGCACAATGATACTGTGATTATATAAGAACCAAAAGCAATAATGTGGGTAGTTTGAATCATAAAAACAGAAATAACATTACTATTTTAACATGTTTCCACCCACTTCAGGAAGTGCAACAGAGTGAGTATAGTGTTTAGTTGTGTTTGTCTCACCTGGTTCTGTCTCAGCACAGACACTTGTTTCTGGAGGGAGATGTTCTCCTCCTCCAACTCACTGTAGTCCTGCAGCAGTCGAGCCTCCCGAACCTTGTACTCTCTGATGTCATCTCGCAGCTGACTGCGCTGCAGCTCTGCCAGATCTGAGTTCTGCACACAAGAAGAGAGGAGACAACAGAGGAATAATGGTATGTTTTGGCAGGTTGCATGAGCAAGAATTCAAATGAACATCTATGTTCATGGTCACTGGATGTAGGGTAGCTTATTTTGCAACCAGGCAGTGCAGATTTCATCCTTGCAATGGTCAGGTCAATGTGAGTGAAATGAGGATCAGCATGTCAGCGTGTTTGACATACCACAGGGGCAAGACCTTGGCAGACAAATGTAGTGACGGAAGAAGGACATGGTCCACTTACCAGTCCATGCTACAGAGAGCCCTGGTGGAGGACATCCTTTGTGTCACTCACTGTGGACCATTACATCATCTTTCCTGCTGGGCTCAGTGCAAACTTGTGAACTGACCCTCCCCCCATTACAAGCACCAACTCTCCCACAACCCACACTAACAACTTGTGATGAAGCCACTAGTCGACATCGCAACGTCAATTACCTTAGTATGTATTATGTATATTTAAAACAGAAACTTAAAATTCTTGTATTCTGACACACATCAAAAGGCACCGCCATCTCAGAATTTCCGGTTACCATATGTTAGGAGAATTGTCAGCAGTGGTGAAAAATGATTTAAGTGTTGTCTAAAAAGCTCTGTTCTAAATTTCAGGAAATTTCATGTTGCAGCTCTCTTAATTATTACCTCTCTCATCTCCAGGGCAATGGATGACAGGCGGTCATTTTCAGCTTGTGCACTACAGAGGGAAGCTTTGGACTGTCGGAGCTCATTCTGTAACTCTAGGACCTTCTGCTGGTAGATGGCCTCCTTACTGGCAGACTCCAGGATCAATGACTCTTCCCTGCTTTCCCCGTCTGCCGCCACCTTCCTGTGGGTTGAGTAAGCTTGTCCAAAGGCCTGAGGACAGACAGACAGCCAATGTAAACAACAGAACAAAGTTTTTGGATCAAGGATTTAGTGCAAACCGCTTTTCAAGTGCATGCATAGAACCACAAGTATGGCCAGAAGAACCACAGTGATAGATAATGGTTCCGTTTTGTTAATTGTACATTAATTACATTTATTAGTGATTGTCTATTTGCCTCGTGTGTTACAGAGGACCCTTCAAGGTTATTGTGTGCACTGATTACATTTGAACTGCATTAATTTGAATATGTCATGCTCACATGACAATTTGATCACTTGAAGGCTGCTGTTTTCACAATCAGCATTTAAGGAACTAAAACCATTCACTAAGTTTTGTCCGTCTTGAAAATCTCAGATAAGGAAAACAAATAAAATGTACAGTTTTGAGTAGGAAACCCTGAGATGTAATATGTCTGGTCTTATTCTCTCATTTAAGAGGTGGTTTTGCTCTTTGCTTAGGATTCTGTCTGCTCTGTAGCCTTTCACTGTGGAACCGAGGCGTAGGCTAGTTGGTATGAGACCATTCTGTCTGCATCTCAAATTAAAACGTAAGTGGTTTCTGTTATTCGCAACTTTCCGAGCCAACCTTTCATACTCTCGCACCATTTTGAGGGTGTCAACCCCAAATTTCTCAGCAATGTCTGAAATGTAATACTTTCCCAAAAAAAATGTAATACTTTCAAAAAAAGGTGCAGCATAGACATTTTCATTTGACACAGCACACTTATGGTTTGCACAAGTCTGTCCTATTCTGCATGTAATAATCAAATAATGATTGAAGTTAAAAATTGAAATAAGGCCAATTAAACACAATGAACAGTTTAATTAAAATCAAACCTTGACAAAAATAACTTGTGTATACTTTCAGACTACAGAACTCACTCTCTGCCTATGCATCACCTCCAACAACCTCAGCCAGTACTTTATGCCCAAACTTCACCTGAATTTACCATTTGAGATATGGAGCTTGTTTAGAATAGTTGCCTGTCATTACCCCCAATTTACTGCAAAATAAAGCAAAAATTGTTAGATCCTATTTGGGAATTCACCCCCAAAACTGCTGAACCTGTGGTATATTCAAACACTTTCAACTACAGTAACCATTACCAAACTTCACAAGATGCCTTTTCGTTGACATAGTATGACACATGTGTAATGTGCACTAACAGCCAGATATCAAGCAAAGAACATGTTAACAGGAGGAACAAGTTGATGTCAGATCCCCACAGCTAACTGACTTAAAGGCCTGAAGACACACAGCCAACATTCACTGATACTGAGCCAAACTGGTAAGTTACGGTCCAAGAAAGTCCTGAAACCCAACACAGAGCTACAGCCCTCTTTCCCACCAGCATCTAACCCCACCTTTTTTTTTTCAGTCACACAAACATATTTGTGTAACAAGTAGCGGTCAGTCGTGATATGAACTTATCAGGAGCCTGAGGGATTACTGATGGATGCTTCCTTTCCCTACATCAGCCTCTGGGACGCACTACTAAAGAGAGGAACAACAGTCAGAATCATGAGATGCCAAGTGAATGACTACAACAATGACTCACCCAATGATTGAACTTTGATCTATACGACTAATAATGTAATATGGAAAAACTTACCATGATTATTATACAACTGAGGATAAGTCATTCAAAAATCCCCACAGGCTGAGAACATAAGACTAAATCAGTATGGATGAATTAATAATGTTTGCTACCAAGAATCTACCGCTAATGTAAGAGACTGACTTCCAACTGCAATTTGCACACAATACTTGTGGCCTGCTGGCTACCAGTGAAACGCTATTTCATGGCAACGACTAAGAAGAACACTGCCTGAGAGGAGAGACGGTAAAAACAGAGCCGTTATGCTAAATTATTAAACGCTGAGCAATGGAGGTACAGTTAACAGATAGCAAGTAGCAACCACAACTTCTGAGACAAGCCTATGTGGAAGTGCCTTGGGATGCAGTTCCTCTAATTATCGAGAAACCGGCTGTAAGAAATCTCTGACGGACGATACTGAACAGGAGGGAAAACCCCAACTTCTCTTTCGAAAAGCAGCCAAATTTCCCCACAAATCGGAGCATCAGTGGCTCAGTGGAATTTTAATTTGCTTTCTCAAGAGGATATTAAGAGAAAATGTTTGGTATCAAGTATATCTACTCGTCGTTCCTGCTTTTTTTTTTGTCGTGTCCAATTTGCTCAGGCAAAATTTAAACGCCACAAAACCATACGTTGCACCACCTTTTGAAAAATAATATCAACTAACAAAAAATTAAAAATAGAAAACATTGAACTTGCTGGGAATCTTGCTGAGGGATATGTTGACAACAGCAGAGTTTAAATTTGTATTATTTTCATCCTGAAGTGAATTGTGTGAAATCAATCCTGAGCAGCTGAACTTAGTGACGACAGTTGTCTTGTGAAGTAACATTTCTTCTGGCATCACATTTATTGACAATTTAAATAAGGTGGTGGTATTTGGGGGGCAAAGGGAGCAAAGGCTCTACGAACAGACAATTAGGAAATTATTGTTTTTGTTGATGAGTAATCTCACAATTACTTTCTCTATTAATTGATTAGCCTGGATGTTTGGTCTATAAAATGTCCAAAAGTTGTGAAAAATGACAAACTCATATGCCTTGTTTTATCCACAACTAAGAGATGTTCAGTTTACTATCATAGAGGAGGAAAGGAATCAAACAAACTCACATTTAAGAAGCTGAAAACATAATTTGCATTAAGAAAATATTCAAACCAAATAGTCGATCATCAAAATAGTTGGTAACTGATTTAATAAATAACTAATCAGTTAATAGTTGCATGTCTAGGATAGGGGAATGGGGAAACAAATCCACCAAAAAAAGAATATAACTTGTGAATTATTTAGCTTTGACTTGACTGGAGGACGAGTCTGCAGCTATTTCTTCTCTACCAAAGCCTTTCTGTTATTTTTAGACTCTAAACACTAAAAGCAAGTTGGCCTCACAGGCATATAAATTTGGCATAAGCTGCTGCAGCTGCAGATGTCTGATCTGAAGGCCTCAACCTTTACATACCAAGAGCAAGTATGGGCAAGTGACCAAAACTGATGCCATGTTTTTTTTAAGTCACTGCAATAATCCTGCTTAGATGCAAATGAAGAACGTGTGGTCATGCAGACAACATATGACAGACTTTATATAACAGTTGAAGAGACTTGCAGCTGGTCAGTTTGCACTTTAGCAATTAGCAGTAATTGCTAAGTTACGTGCCTGATCTTCACATACCGATACAATTATGATAAGGTTAGAGACATGAACACTTTATAAGAATATCCGGCTGCGTGGCTGTGACCTCGGGTTACCTCCTTCAGCTGGTCCAGCTCATGTCGGACCGTCTCGTACTCCGTCTCCAACTCATCGAATCGCTGCTTGAGCTGCTGCTTCTCCTCCAGCACCGCCAGCCCGTACTCCGCCGCCTGGATCTTCTCATGGGTCGTCTCTCGGAGCTCCCGGGTAAGACGCTCCACTTCGGCTCGGAGCCACTGCGGCCCGGCTTCTGTCACCAGAACCGCTTCGGGATATTCCTGCTCCTCCATAGACATCTTGGCGAGCCGCCGACTCACAACTGTAACGGGACCCAGCCCTGGCTGGCAGCAGCGGCGCACAAAACCACCGAGACCGCAAATCACAGCCTCCTTTGTTTGAACCGCATCGTCGGGGCTTTAATTGCGTCTAGTTCCTTCTGCCTTCGACCAAACTCCAACTAGGCGACAGTTTTCTCATTGTCCAGGACTTTCTTCGGTCTTTTCATGAGGCTGACAGGGGAAACTTCAGTTGAGATCATCGATTGGAAAAAGCAAGCGGCCCCTGCACGGCGTTCAAATCTCGGTGATTGTGGAGGGAATTGTAGTTTTATGTTTGACGCAAACGTCTGTAGTTTTACGTACCGCAGCTGCCATATTGACTTCAAGTACCAGAGTGCATTGCGTGCGCTTGACCAGGATCCGAAACTTTCTGACGGTGTCGATGCAGCGCTGCCATCTAGAGGTTTTATTGTGAAACTACAACTATGTCCACGACAGACGAGACATTTATTAAAGCCACAGAACACTTAATGAATATTTACATTATTATTTATTTGTCGAAAATAACTTTTTAGGCTCCAAAATGTCAAAAATGCCCATCAACAAGCTCCCAAACCCTAATGTCTTTAATGTCATGAAGACACATAATATTTAATTTCATAATATGAAATTCAATTCACTTCAATTACACAAAATTCTGAAATATATAGGCTACCTTTAAAATTTTAATTTTTTTACTTAGCACCTGACACAATAAGTTATCAAAACATTTGCTGATTCATGATTCGTTCATTGTCATTTCTTTTATCTTTGCATAAAAAACCGAAATGCTGTTCCCCCAGTCCCAGTACAGTGCACATAAAAACAATAATGGTAAATATAAATAAATAACTATGAAAATACAACTAAAAAATAGGTTTAAAAA
>OMNN01028381.1:0-29016 GCA_900302755.1 Chromis chromis | reverse complement strand
CGCTCTCTCCCTGCATTTTTCCTTTCCTTCGATGTTCTGTAACTCTCAATTTCCTCACAAACTCCGCCCCCCTCACTTTGCCATTTATCTTTGTCTCACATTTCGTTCATTTCTGCCTTCACTTTTCCTTTCAGCTCACACGATCTTGAGGTTTGTTTGTGCCCCACGAGTACTGTCTGTGCGTGTCAGAGTTTTGCTCGGAGGGCCCAAAGACACAACACACAAGGTGAGATGGTAAAAGCAAAAAAAAAAAAAAAACAGTTTTACTTACAAAAAGGTAAGTACAAGGTTGTGCAAAACCAGCGGGCAAATAAACACATGGGAGCAGGCAAGGGCAGAATCCAGAATTACAGGAAAGGTCTATAAAAAACAAAACAAAAAAAAACAAAACAAGCAAGGCACGAGCGGAGAAACGGACTGCTCGAAAGCATAGGCGAAAAGCACAAAGACAGTGTTGAACGAGCAGTAGTGAGCTGAGGGTAAATAGCTACTGGATACTGCAGGGGCTGATTGGTGAAGTGGCTGCAGGTCAGTGAGATGGAGGGAGGTGAGAGTGGCAGCTTCTGAAAAGACAGTAGTGGGTGAACAGAAAACAGAAATCAGCACAGAATTAATTTAAAAAAAAGCAAAATTGTTGAAATGCTGAAGCCTTAGAGATGCTCTGCAGAGTTTTCTTCTAAACAAACAGAAGTTTTAGTTGCATCCAGTGTTACACACCAAAATGTTTTGTGTGTATCTTATATTTACACATATATTCTTCATCATTTGCAAAGTTGAATTACAAGTATGGTTTTCAAATCCTACAGTGTTCACATGTGTATTTTTCTTCTTAGCTGTAGTCTTCCACCTTGCCTTTGTTTGTACATTACCGTTCAGTGGAATGGTATGAGAGTAATGGACTGAGGACTGAGTATATGCATGCATGTGTTGTACAGAAGATGTAAAATGTATGTGTGGAAACTTTTAAATACAGTTTTGACAACTTGGAGCTTGGTTCGGTCATAATAGTAGGGTAATGTAGCAGGTAATGTAACCAGTTACATGAGCAAAGAGTAATTGGTTACATGAGCTAAAATTGGTTGCAAAGAGTGCATGTTTACATGTAATGTTGATTACCATGTATTTCTATCTGGTTTCATTCAGCAGGTCTGCATTTCAGAGGGCATAAATGTTTTCTTGTCGCAGGTCGATAAACTGTGAATGTGTGTTTTGTATGGCTGCTTCTTCAAATTGCATGCCTTTTCTTTGTTCTTTTATGTACATACTGCGGCTGCCCATGCAAAATATATATTGATTGATCGGTTAATGATTTAATATGATTGTGGGTCGAGGGTTGTTTCGTATGGACACTGGAACACATCCAATATATGCATGACTTACCTTCTCAACTACAAAAAGCTAAAAGTCACTTACTTGTCTGCCATGATATCACTTCTGTATGAGTATTTCTGTCCCTCAACTGTGTGTTGTGTACTTGTGGAAGTCACTGTCTGGGTGTAGAAAACTTACAATGCTTATATGTATGTCCACTTGAGAAAAATTAAAAAAACAAGCCTTTGGTGAGTCAGATGGCTGTATTGTATTAATGCTCTGCCTGGCGCGTGCTCATTGTCTGGAGATATCCGGAGGCTGCTGCAGACAAATGTAACCCGAGTCACTGTACAGGACCTGGATGTAAAGTCGATTAGGAGACTGGGAGAGAGATTGGAGAGAGAGAGCTTGCCTCTGGGTTGAGCTGTCAAAGGGACGTTTAGAGAGAAAGCATTTGAATATTTTGCTCCACTTTATCTCACAGCTCCTGTCTTTTCTGCTCTCAGGCAAAAATATGCAAGACTTGTCCATCTGGCAGCAATCGCACATTCTCTCTGTAATACTTTGAAAACTTAGTTTTGAATGACTAGTGAAAAATGGCAGCAACTAGTATGTCTACATGGCCTACAAAAAAGTTAAAAAGTGAAAAAAGTGCATCAAACATAATTAGTACTGATGCTGAAAGTTGGTTATTTTATTGATGACCACAAAATATGATCTTTTCAAAATAAATTTGCACCATATTTCCCACAGAAATATCTGGTATACACTTATATAAATCACAAACCGCATTACCATCTGCCATTCAAACAATTATGGACAATTATGAATGCATTTCAATTACATCTAGATTTCAGCAGGGAGAGGACTGTTTTGAAAACTCTTGTGGTACCATGCAGAGATGAACTGGTGCAGACACTCAGCACCAACAGTAAATGAGATCACAAGTTTTTATGGACCAGTGCCCTTAGTCCATAAAATACACATTTTTAAAAAAGTGCTGCTGCCTGCTGGATTCTTCCTGTGGCAGCTTTATATGGATCCTGCTTGCTTTCTTTTCAAGGTTAGTGGTAAGGCTGATGCTTGAACCAACTTGAAGGTTGGGGTTGACAGTACACACTTTAAGGGGAAATAGAATAGAATAGCTCTTTATTGTCCTTGTGAGTTAGGGTTAGGGTTAATTAATTGTTACTTAATTGTACAACGAAATTGGAGTACTGAGTATTGTAGATCTGAATATTAGCATGTGTGTAAAGTTTTTTTGGTTTTCAGATTGTGAGGACAGATTGTTTTTGCTTTGTCAGGACTGGAAATCAGGACTACGAATCTTTCCCTGGTTGCTGTTCTCTTGGATAGAGTGCTTGGGTGAGAAAATCATTTCTGGAATGTGTGTTTCAAGCATGAGCTTCTTCCAAAGTGGCCACGTTTCAAGCTAATCTGGTGACAGCTGACTTGACTTTGTATTTTCAGTCCAGTGCGGGACTCTTCTTCCTCCATCTCTCTCTCAGTGTCTTTCTCCTTGATGGAACATAAATCGTATGCCAAGATTACTAATTATAATGAATGACAAAGCAATCGTATCTCTAGAAACAGAGCTTTGAGACTTCAGATGTATTCATTGGTTCAGTCTGTGTTGTATCAGATAGCAGTGTTGCTCCACCATCTCAGAATTTACTACTTACTTAACCAAATCTGTGAAATATTTTGGCTAAATTTTAAACATTTCATATATTTTCAGATCTGGGAAAAGAGTCATCATTGCTCAGTGGATTCACATTTAACTTTTTTCAAATTGTCAAATCAAATGATGCAGCTGGCGCACTAGGTGCGAGAAATTTACCGTAACATCCTATTTATCCTCATCGATGTTGAATCCAGCAACCACTTACCATTAAACACATGGGCCGCGTCGTTCAAAAGGCCTCCATTTGATGAAGTCTGTTGGGTGCTGATAGGAGCTTGACATTAAGACCAAGAGAGACATTCAAATGTCTTTTAAGAATTTCTTCTCTGCAAATAAATGAAATGGAGGAATGATGACTATTGCATTGTTTTCTTTTGTTGCTTTTAGTACAGCATTGACATCCTATTTAACTTGTCTTGTTGTTGCAGCATTTGCCATGCCGTGTTTCGTTAAACATATGTATGATGATGTGTGTTGAATTATCAGTTTCTCTGTTACTGTTCATTTTAAGTATATGTATGGTAGCAGTTGGAGAAGCAAAATAAGTGTCATATGTTGTTAAATTTCAACATGAAGACAACATGGAAGCAACTTTGCACATATATAGACCCCGATGTGCAACAGTTTTTATGGTCCTATGAGTAAGTCTACATCACCATTTTCGCATGTCAAATAGCAAAAAAATGGAACCTTGCCTAATAATATTTGCCACATATCATATTCTACTAGTGTTAGAGGCCTCAAAGGTTGGTAAAATGTCAGCCAATAATTGTGTTTTCAGTAGGAAATATGTTTATTTAACTATATATACTTACAGAAAATTTCTGTGGCCCCAATAAAAGTGTCATTTGAAAATGTTATACTTTTTCTTCCATTTTTAATTAGAATTAGAATTACTCTGATCGACGTCATTTGTCAAAGGTGGAAATTTAATGGAAAATGAAAATGTTGGTGAGTCATCAGCTAGGAACTTTCATGAGGGAAAAATCCTACAACGTAAGCCAAGCATTTTAAAATGCAGCCCAGAATGCACAAGGACCACAGGTGAAAAACATAATGGAGACAAATAGCACTAAATTTAGCATTATCATATTTATATTCACACCCTGAGAATACTGTCTTTAATATGCATATTTCCATACAGCGAGAGAATACTTGAGTAGACGGCATATAGAGCAGATGACTTTGCAGCATAAACAAAAGATACACAAAAGACAGTATCATTATCATTAGGACTTTCACTCTATTCCACCATCTTCACATCATCATTCCTCTCTTTATTTTTTTTATCACTCTTTTTTCTGTACAACATATTTAACATAAGCTTGGAATTACTTAATGTGGTTTCTTTTCCTCCTGCAAAGTCTGAGAATTTTTGATCAGTGGTAAAGCTGAACTGTATAAAATAGAAACATGTCACACAATGCAATTAAGAGGATAACAGTTGCAATTAAAAAAAGCACTTAGAGATAAAAGAAGATATAATTGTAATATAATGAATATGTATACATTACAGAGGTCACCTTAAGTTCATTAAGCTTTCTTGAGACAGTGGATGATGTGAAGAAGGACTTCTTGATTTATTTTTTTCTTTTACAAGCCAGCAGCATTTTAAAATGCATGCCAGAGGGACATGTCTCAGATGAAGACTGGATGGTGAGGAGGAGGCAATGAGATATCCTGGTATCACGCTATAACGGATAAGGCTGCACAATGCCATCCAGTTTCCTAAACTATCTCCAACTAATGTACTAATTATCCCTGATACAACCTTAGTCACTGTAACATACCCTAAAACATAAATATTGTTGGTATGTAACGTCAATTAATTAAAAATATAAAATGCAAAATAAGTGATTGCATAAGTATTCGTCCCCCTTAAAGTGACTCATCTAATTCAACACAGGTGCAGCCAGTTGGGTTTAGAAGTCACACAATTAGTGAAATGGAGACCATCTGAGTGCAGTGAATATGTCACAAATGATTGTAGTATAAAGACACCTGTATGTGGAAGGTCCAGTCACTGGTGAATCAGGATTCTTTACTAAAACTACACCATGAAGACAGATAAACACTCCAAGCAACTATACGAAAAGGTTATTGAACAGCATAATTCAGGGGATGGATACATGAAAAATTCTAAGTCACTGAATATCCCTTCGAGTACAGTTATATTCATTATTAAGAAATGGAAGGTATATGGCACATGCGTAAATCTGTATGGAGAGAACTGTTCTCAAGCAACTGTGCAAGAAAGAGACCAGTGTGAGTGACCACCGATACCCCTGTTCCATCAAGAAGAACCAGGTGCTAGTGTGGTGCTGGTGCTAGTGCTGCTGCTTAGTTGGTTCAAATCTCGTTTCTCCTAAGAACCGGTTTGTTTTTCAATTGGCAAGGAGCCAAGTTGGAGCCACGCCATTGTGTCACCGTAAAACATCAGTACATCACTGCATACGTAGCCGATTGCCCAACAACGCTCGTGCCACAGTGCCAGGAAGCACTGGGTCACCTCCTCTGACCACTGCTGTTTGAGTTTAGCGTCTATTTTCAACAGTTGAAAAAAAAATAAAAAATCTACAACAAAATTAAACACGACTCGCTCGGTTGTTTTTACAAAAGGCGGTTCCGTGTTTCCACCTTTGATCGTTGGCCACGATAACCCCACCCCCAGCCTCTGATGTTCTCGGTGCTTAGCTCTGGCCCAGCGAAGAGTTGGTGCTTGCTAAGCACCAGTTTTTAGAATAGAAAGCCTTTATTGTCATTATACAAAGTACAATGAGATTTAAAGAGCCGCTCCCTAGGTGCACCAATAATATACATTTTTAAATATTCTAAAAGAAAAACACTAAAACACAATTTGAAGTAGACGGTAATATATATACACATTATGAATGGTATGTAATTTACATTATCAGTGGTGAGGTAGTTATAATCACAGAAAGTGACAACAGTGCAAGTTACATTCATGGGAATGACAGTAGTGCAGGTTATTTTTTCAGCGCAGGTTTTGACTTTAGTATGGTGACAGCTTTGAGAAAGAAGCTATTTGAGTCTGTCTGTTCTGGAGTGTGGGGTGGGTGGTGTCCTTTATGATGCTTGTGGCCCTGCTGAGACAATGGGAGTTGTGGGTATCCTGCAGGGAGGGCTAAGGGCAGCCGATGATCTTCTGTGCCGCGTTTACCACCCTCTGCAACCTCTTCCTGTCGGCCTCAGTGCAGCTGGATTACCACAGGACCTCATCTCTGTAGGCTGCCTCGTTACCCCTTAAAATCAGCCCCACCACCGTTGTGTCATCTGCAAATTTAACATGTTTTCTGGGTGGGTGGGACTGCAGTCGGCTGTGTAGAGGGAAAATAGTGGGCTCAGCATGCAACCCTGATGAGAATCGGTGCCGAGATTGAAGGAGGAGAGGTGGGGGCCAAGTTTCACATGCTGAGGTCGGTTGATCAAAAAGTCCTTTATCCAGGCGCAGGTGGGAGCCCCAAGTTAGTTAGCTTGGTGACCATAATGTCCGGAATTATTGTATTAAAGGCTGAGCAGTAATCAATGAAGAGCATCCTGGCATAGTTCCCCTGGTGTTCCAGGTGGCTCAGCACTGAATGGAGAACTATGGCTATGACAAGCACCTGTAGCTGGTGCTTATGCGGTGGAAACAGAAGCAAGACACCTATGACTCCGCTGAAGGAGTTACAAGCTTTAGCAGCTGAGATGGGAGAGATGGTGCATACAGCAACTGTTACCTGTTTGTCACCTGTCAAATCTTTATAGGAGAGTGGCCAAGATAAAGCAACCGTTAAAAAGCTCATATCTTCAGAAGGCATATAAGAGACTCTAAAGTCAACAGTATGAAGGCCCTTTGAGCTTTTTGGCCATCAAATGGGACGCTACACTGCACATCATTACAAACACACCATCCCCAACTTGAAGCACAGTGGTGAATACAAGATTGTAACCCCTCAGAGGAGTCATAGGTGGCCTCCCTCACTCATCTCTTTCTTGCACAGCCACTCAGTTTGGAAGGCCAGCATTAGGCAGATTTATAGATGTGCTATATTCCTTCGGTTTCTTAATGATGGATTTAACTGCACTCCAAGGAACATTCAGTGACTTAGAATTTTTCTTGTTACCATCCTCTGACTTATGCTTTTCAATAATCTTTCACTGAGTTACTTGAAGTGTTCTTTTGGCTTCATGGTGTAGTTATATCCACTGCACTCAGATGATCTCCATTTTTACCAAGTGTGTGACTTCTGGCACCAACTGGCTGTATTGAGTTAGGCGAGTCACTTTAACTTATGCAATCACTTATTTTACATTTTAAAATATTGACTTTCTTACTTTCACTTTTCACTGTCAAGTGGGGGTCGGGGGGTGGGCGGAGAACCCAGGCGCGGACACAGAACAGACTGACTGCGGAAGGTTCAGAGAATTTATTTAACAAGAAACTGAAAAAAAAAAAGTTTATATAATATATATATATGACACGGATTAAACCCTGGGGAAACTCAAACCAAACCCTATATAACATACAAAAAAACAACAACAAAACAACAACAAAAGGGAAATATCTAGAAACCACAAAATATAACAAAGGCGAATAATAAAATACACAGAACGCCAACACAGCAAAAACTCTAAATACACAAAACACTGATTAGGCAAATACAACAGAAAACCAAATTCAAAACCCTGCAAAAACCTACAACCAAACTCAACACTAGCAAACGAGGGGAAACCTGAGATATCCACACATGATTTAATTAAACTAACGAAACGGGAACATAGGAAACAGACTAACTCCAATACAGAAGGACGGGTAGGCAGAGGACAGGTCAGGAGCAGGTGTAGACAGGCTGGGGGCAGGATCCGGGCAATGAATGCGTCGCTGAAGCAGCAGGTTCTGGTGGCAGTGGCTCGTGAGAAGGCAGGCGGAAGACAGAACAGGAAACGGCAGGGAAAACGAGGTTGCATTGTTTGATGATGTGGCAGTGAGTGGGGAAATGAACCAGGGGCCTCATTTATAAAAAACATTGCGTAGGATCCATACTAAAAGTGTGCGTAAGCCCAAAAGCTGAAAATGGCGTACGCCAAAACATATTCAGATTTATAAAACTGTGCGTACGCACATCTGCACGCACTTTCACTTTATAAATCACACTCCATCCTGGAAGATTGCACAGATGGATTCACTTCAAATCCCGCCCTCAACACACCCACATTTTACCATGAATGGTCAATGCAAAGTACCTCATGAATGTCTTTGCATCAATAAGCTGCTGATCAATGGCATTTTACACTCAATCATGACAGAATACAAGGAAAAGGAATTTCGCCGAGACCGAAATAGATACATACAATACATTGATTGTATGCAAATTTTTTCGGTTCACAGACAAATTCATTCTCACTCGGAGCCCTTATAGCAACGTGAGGGCGGTCATCATCATGGGCCAGGAAATCTCCGTGGTCCCTAAAAACTCTCCATCCTGATCCATCTGCGTGATCTTCCAGCAGTGCCAGCGCATCCATTGTGCAGCATTACGCACGAGTGTCACCGCGCTATTTATATGCTTACTCAGCAAATACTGTTACACACCGTGTCAGAATTAATACTAAACAATCAGTGCTATCCACCGCTCTGCCATTTAAAGATGTAAGTATGATATATGAATATTGTGCATATGGCTCACTAAAACATCTACACTGAAGATTTGGGTGTTTATGACTACGCGGGCCTATAAGTCCGATATGTGATGACATTAAATGTAGGAGATCAATCTGGCTTCAGTTCACCACCTCACCATCTGCGCCGCCAGTTCCCCAAAATGTACTTACGGCAGCATCAAAGTTGGCGTAGCGCTGCGCACATTCTCACGCCAAGTTTATGTTTATAAATCCCAACCTTTGCGTAGGAAGTGGCGTACGCAATTTTCAAGCCCCGTTTTGTGCGTAAGCAAGTTTTATGAATGAGGCCCCAGGTCTTTGGTGAGCTAATGATTGAGGCAGGTGAGCTGCCTCCCACAGCTGTCATCAATCCATGCAATCATGACAACTGCAGGAAGAGCTGAACTGAGGGAGTGAGAGGGAAAAAGAGAGGGAGACAGGCAGGGGCTGAAGCGGGGATCATGACATTCACTTTGACATGACAGTCTGTTTTTTTGTAAATTCCAAAAAGCCCAAAACTATTGACCATGATTTACTGTTGAAAAACACACAAGTGGAAAACTCCCAAACTGAAAACCAAACCTAACTCCAAAAACAAGTACAAACTACAAGACTCTACAAAACTAAACACAGAAGGGGAATCTAAGGAGAACTTAACAGAACTTTCCAGATACACACAAAGACTAGCCTAACAAAACAGGTACATGGAAACCGGACTAACACTGGAAGCAATACAATTACTAAATAAAAACAAACAACCACCAACTAAATCTCTAAACTGACCATACATACAGGGAAAAATCAAAGAACACCACAATATAACTAACACAAAACACTGCGAACATACAAAACTCAGAATACTAAACAGGCAGACAAGCTGAATAACAGAATACACAAAAACCTAAATATAGCAACGTAACCAAAAACTCTAGATAAGCAAGAACACGGATAAACAATTACAACGCACATGGAACGCAAATATGGCAAAAAACGAAACTAAAACACGCTTTCCAAACAAAATACAAAACTTAACTGACGGACTGGGAGCGGCTCAAGGGAATGCAGACCGGAGACAGGTAGAAGCAGACGGAGGCTGGCTGGGGGGTTAGGGTCTGGGTAGCAAATGTGCTGCTGAGGCAGGGGGTTCAGGTGGCAGCAGTTCGTGGGGAGGCAGACAGAGTGGGGCTGGCAGAGACACGGGGTTGCAATGTCCATGCTCTCGCAGAGAACGATAGAATGAACAGGGCTTATATTGAGGGAGGTGATTAGTGGCAGGTGAGTAAATTAACGCAGCTGCCTCCAATTTCCAGAATCAAGGAGTAGACAGAGCTGGGGTGAAGATGAGGGAGAGAGTGAGGAAAGCAGGACTGAGTGAGAGGGAGAGAGAGAGTAGGAAATGAAGAAAGGAAGAAAGACAAAGAAAGAGGGAGACAAGCAGAGCTGAAGCGGGGATCATAACACCTCTTTTCCAGTAAAAATGTTAAATTCAGTTTATTTTGTTGCATTTTCAGACTTCAGTGGAATATTTACTATAGCATGTGAGTGTATGTTCATGGGCGTCCTGGAGTAAGAAGCCTTTGAATTTGCCTAATAAGTATTGTGTAGAATTTGATAATATGGATTTTTCTTTTTTCTTTTAACCTTGTGTAGCTATTTGGGGCTTATAAAGATACCACAGGAGGACACACACACGCACACACACATACACACAAACATACACACCTAATCTATCTAAGTCTCTTAATTGTTTTTTCCTCCCCCCCTGTACTCTCTCTTCTTCCAATCACTCTCTCATGCTCCCTAACACTACATCTACTTTAGACAATTAGTCCTGACTGCAGCGCTGTTAAAAGCAGTCCTGTAAAAACCTATTAGTGTGCACACACACGAGCAGGTGCACGCACACACTAGCGTGCGGCGGGTGTTGGTGGGGTGCAGCGCGGAGCACAACAGCATCAGCTAACTGCCAACCCCCCCGAGAGATACAGCAAACTCCACCTCCCCTCCTTTAGACTATATCGAGATAATTGCCAAAGAGTGCAGGCATCTACAGTCTCCCGTAAAGAACTCCAACCCCAACAGGCACCTTTGTCTCTCCACCCACTCCTCTTCCTCATCCATCTTTTCCTTTTTACACCTCCATCTCTCATCTGTCTCTTTGTCCCTCTTTGTCTCACCAGTGCACCCTCCAACCTTCCCCTCAGACTTCCAGTTTCTCTTCACGATCCCTGCCCTCACTGTCACCCAGCTCCTCATTTGTCGTCCTCCCTTCTCCTCTTAATCTATATTCTGCTCATTCCTCCACTTTTCCCCAACTTATTGGATCCCTTTCCCAATTTTCCCTTATTTTTATTCCTTCTCCACCATCTCAAATGGGATAGACCATTACTGAGCTAACCCACAGGGTTGTTTGTTTTTGATTGGTTGACACTATAGACCCCAGCCATGGTCATGCTCTATAAACATGGCTGTATTCATCCAATTTATTCATCCATCCACTGTTTTATTTACGTATATTTTATTTAAATAAGCCATTCCTCCATCCATCCATCCTGTCAAACAGCTGATAAATTATAGGTTACATTTCATCCCTCACATTAGACCATTTTCTAAACATGGAATCCCCTCAGGCTTCAAAATATATTTTTGAGCTATTAAACCACTATGTATCACAGTGCCCTGTATGATTACTTGTTTGCTCTGCTGGTCTCCTTTAGGCATCTGTTAAATATCAAGAGTGATGAGGCATTTGTTTGTTTGAATGTGTTTCATGTGCTTCTATAACTGTGTGAAAGTGCCACAAATGACTATTTTCAGATAATTGCTCAAATGGCTGTGCAATGTGAAAAGGAGTTCTCGTAGTGAATCCAAAGAATTCTCACAGTTCTTTTCAGCTGTACAGGGCATCCAAGTGTCTTTGGTGTTACAGCTACTTTACTGTTTTCATGAGTTCTCAACAAAAAGGTTTTGATAAACCTGGTTGTGCCGAAGGGCAGACAGTTAAAGTAAGCTGGTGAACATAGTGGAGGATTTAGCAGCTAAATAGTCAGCCATGTTTCTGGTCAAGAGACCAAACCAGAACTAAAAGAAAGGTGAATATTGAAACACAATAATGAAGCTGCTCTCTCAACTTGATGTGCAAATACGCAACTGTTACAACACTGTAAAAACCTAAATTCATAAAAATTGAAAATCCTGTGACAAGGGTGCCAGAAAAAAATACATTTAACGAACTGTAACACTCAAAAACTGTAAAAAATAAAAAATAAAAATTGTGAAAATAATGGCAATTATCTGTAAAATAATGATAAAAAAAAAATAAAAATCTTTGCTGATGTAGATGCTGTAAAATAATGTAATTTTATGTCATACACTGTAAAAGAATGAATGACCATTTATAAAACTATTGATTTTATTTACAGTTTCGGCCTGTTTTTTATGATTAACATGTAAATTAATACTTTTTCTCTGTGGTTTTACTATTAATGACCTGTAATTTAACAAAACAGGGAAAATATGTGAAATGACAGTATATTGTTTAAAAAAATACAATTCAAAACTGTTTTTACAGTGCATGCTAACATTTTAGCATTAGGGTTAGGGCAGTTCTGCTTCCAAGTGGCCAACTGCTTTATGTAAAAAAAAAAAGAATGAGATGGATATAACTAAATATTGTTGTTATTGTCCTTACTTCAAATCTCAATTCAAATCACAGTTTACTAAAAACCATAACATGCAATGTATGTGTTTCTTTACACCCCAATAGCAATTAATAAATAAATAATAAAAAGGAAAAAAGAAAATAATGGCAGTCACAAGCCTGTAAAAAGCATATTCAGCCAAGTATTATCTCCCCATGAGATGACTCTACTGCCTGTCTGTCTGCCTACCTGCATGCAGTCTACTCATGCACTCATTTCACATCACCAGAGTTTTCCAAAAAGTTAAGTGGACACATTGCTGGAGCTTTTAAACAGAATGGCAGACAAAGTATAGCATCATTTTACAGTTCCACCTTTAACCTACAATGTCTTGCTCTGCTAAACATGCCAGACAATCACATCCATTTGTGTGTTAGTGCCTATTTTAGTGCTTTTTGTGGTCTCCATCCTCCTCCATTTTCATTAGGGTATATGTTACGGCCCTGGCCGTATTTGTCCTGTTATGTGTTGTTGTCCCTGTGTGTCCTTTTGTTGGTCTGTGATTTCGTGTCGGAGTGAGTAGTCCTCTCTTTTTGTAGTAGCTGTGCTGGTCCTGCCCTCCTCCGAACAATGAATGGTGTCGCAATCCGATTGGTCCCTGCAGCTGCCTCCAGCTTCAAAACCCAGGGTCTTCTCAGTCACCGATGGGACTCGACTTGGCAGCAGTGGCTTCCTTCGTTTCTGGCGTTTTCCTAAGAACTTTGTCTTCAGATCTTTTGTGCAATTCAGATAGTGTTAGTATTACTAGTGTTAGTGTTGTGTAGTTTTTGGGTGGTGGTTTTTGGATCGTTGATTAGCTGTTTGTCTTTCATAGCACTGTACATATTTAGCACTATTTTATTTAGTTTTGACTATGGTTGTTTTACCTGTACATCAGGCCTCTTTTTGTTAGTTAATAAATTTGGGATTGATTTTGTACCTCGTTTGAGAGTGATTTTGATTTGGGAGACAAAGTTTGGTTATTTTCCTACTCTTTCACATTGCGTCCCTGCTCCCCTAGACTGGGTCGTAACATCATGTTATTGACAACTGCTCTTAGCAAGTTTCTCTTTTGCATAAAATGAAATTCTGCAGTGACAGTGTACAGAGGTACTAACTGCTATTTCAATCCAACCTTTGCGCTATTAATAGTCACAACCCGATAAATGTCATTCCACGCTTTGGTAACTGAATTATTTAGTCATGTTCTCCTTGACATCTGATGTAATTCATTCTCTCTCTGTTTTGTGTGCACCCTCCCCCCTCAGACATGAAATTAGATTAACATCTGAGCTTTGGGTAGCCTAAGAAATGGACATTGATCCACTTAACCCTGTCCACAGCCTTTTTTCCCCCTCAAACCTCTCCTTGCACTAAATTATCATGAGTCTAACCTTGTCTCTGATGTGAGTGAGGCATGTCTTCACAAGAGAAATTAGCTCACATTCATCAGAACCTCGGCACAGAGGCAGAAAAACAAGACGAGTGTTTTCCTTGGTGATATGTACAAATTATAGTCTTGTCAACAGAATGGCAGACTGTTCAATTAGATGCTGGGCTCCCTCCTGCATGCGAGCAGCACAGCAATGATCCAATCAAGAGGAGAGCTGGCTGGTTAATACGGCTCGTCACGTCCGAGCTCCCTTATCTCTGGGTAATGCCACTCAATGCCGAAGGGGCCTCGCAGCCTACTGGTTCCAATTGATTTAGAGAGCATCAAAAACACACCACCTTTACGAAAGGAAACACCAACCTGGTTGAAGTGCTTGATGGCAGCGAGATGGCTTTTATCCAGCCCACATACTTTAAACTGCCGGCATCGCTTTGAGACACTAACTGCTGACATTTAACAAAGACAACAATGTGACCTCCGGGGCTCCATTCACAGCATAAAGGTCAAAAGCTGGACTCTCACAAGCTGGGAGAGAACAGTAGTAACTGTGAAGGCTATTTGTAAAATGTTGACGCTAGTTGTGCAATTAAAGCTTTTTGTTCTTCCACCTTGGTATAGAGTCAGAGGAAGGGCTCTCACAGGCAGTGGAGAAGTGTGGAGATAAAGAGGCACTCTTTAGATGAAAGGTGAAAATGTAAAAAGCTCATAAATCATGAAGCATACGCTCAGATGCCTTGTCACCCACCTGTTCTCTTGAATCCAAACTACAGTTATTATGCTTTTACACAAACCCAGTGACATTTACATTCATTTTTTTTTTTTATAACATGTTTACGAAAGAGACCATTTCAGCACTGAAAAACAGAGCTGCTGGTACCTTGAACTGTACCCTTGGCTCTGTCAGCCATGAATAAACCATGCAGCGCTATCGTGATGAAGGAGTCGGCATCTCCCACTCATCGGTACACAGGGTCTGATGCTCTGTCTGTTGAGCCAGTGTCCCAGCATTGACTGCCGGTTGTAATTCTCTCCAGAGATTGGAGCTGACAATCTTCGGCTTGCCAGGCACAAAATCCTGTTTATCTGTCAAGACGAGCGGCTTTAGCCCACCATTCTCTCCCAGCTCTGCCTGTAAGCTCTCTGGGTAGACAAAGTCTAAGACAACATGAAGACAGAAAGACAGGCCTGATAGAAAAACTGGCTGTGCCATCAACACTCCCGACACCAAGAAGTTGGTCAGTTGTGACTTCCCTAGGACTGCACAGGCTCAAACTCTGAGGACTAGATTTGACTTTCATGTGCTTCTGAACAAAGTCCTTGAGGTTAACTGTCTATGTCTATAATAAATTGAGATACTTCAAACTTTTCAAAATGCATTCTAAGAAAGTTACAGGTATATTCTCACTGCCTTAGACCTCTATCCTTCCAAATAAAGACAGATTTCTTTTTCTGCATTTGGCAATTGATTTCACATTACCTTATCTGACCTCTGGAATGGTACACTCTGTGTTTAGAAGCTTTAAAAAAAATCAAAGAGTGCTGAAAATAAGTCTTGAGACTACTTTAGAGATCAGTGTTTCTGGTGAAGTGGCTTACACACAGCTTGTTCATGTAAGAAGGACTCAAGACAGAGGGATTACAGAGCATAAAACATGGCCTAAGAGGACAAATGTGTAACTCGGAGAGAGATGGCAGCTGTGGCTGCCTTGTGAGCCAAGGTGCCAGTGGAGAGTGAGAGGGGAGTGTTGATGGGCTTGCTGGGTGGAAAGGAGTGATGTGAGGCTAAGGTCGGGCAGATGGTGGCCGATAATGAGGGTGTAGAGGTGTAGGCAGGAAGGCAGTCGTGCTGTTCTCAGGCTAGGGCTCGGCAGCAAAGGCTCGGCACTGAGACTCAGAACCAGACAGGCTGTGAGAAAAAGAGTGTGGGAGGTAGAGGGTGGAAAGACGGAATAGGCCATGTGAAGAGGGTGAACCCAGTAGCTCTGTGCAACCTTTAACAAGCACACCCATCATCCCATGATGTCTGCACACGGATGCACCAACCAGTCACCGAATGTTAGAAATATTCACTTGAAATTCTGCATTTCCTTTGGGTACATTCTCTCCTGGAATCTTTTTCCCAATGTCTTGACCTTGCCTTCGTTAGTGAGTTGACATTAATGCATAATTAATAAGAAACAAATGAGTCTATGCTAATAAAGCAGCAAGAAGTGTGACATGGAGTGTGCAAATTTTAATGCTCTTGGGTCTGGCTAGTGGACATCTTCTTCTCCCACATGCACTATCAGATAATTTGGGGGGAAAAGCAGCTGAATTACGCTATCTGGAACAGCGGGCTAGGAGTGAAAACAGCAGATAGAGATAACAATGAGAGGAACATTAACAGGATGGAGAAAATGGTTGGAGGTGGCTGCAACATTTTCCGTATAAAAATAGTCCACATATCGTCCTCAGAAGTACAGTTTGTTACGCCACTATCATCTAATCAGTGCACAACCAAAGCCCCTTCGCTAGCCAGCCTCAAAATGTGTGCACAAGAAGAAAGGAAGTCAGAAAATCAAATAACGTAATGAAAAGGATGTCTCCTAATCCGGCTTAGATGTCATAATTTGTGTTGGCAGAAAAATGTGTGCTTTAGCAGTTTCACATTAACATTCTGATGGGATTTCCTATTGGTGAACTAATTCTTCTTCTTCAAAAAGAGTATCATAAGTTTTTCTTCTTTTTTTTTATACAAACATTCTGATTAGGCTTCATCTTTGAGAAAAGAGAAATTTGTGCTTTATTAAGTCCCCTCCTCCCACCCCTCTTTCTGCCTCATTTGGTCGTGATGACAGTTGACAAGCTCCGCTGCTTTTTTCATTAACAGCTCGTATTGTCACCAAAGTGTTGGTGGTACACAGGAAATGAGTACTCATATCAATATTCCGGATGACATCTCACACACAATGCATCTCAAGTAGACGCCGACTCCAACACGTGGTCCCCGGGGGTGAGCTATTGAACCAAGTCGCATTATCATTATCGATGTACAAGCCAAATCAGGGGTGGGGGGATCAGAATCAGCCGCTACCTAAGTCCTCTTATATTGCTATATCAAAAAAATTTGAGTTCCCATCGTTGTTGGAGATGCTGCCAAAGACCATGATACGTTTTGATATTTTCATGATCTGAAGCATTTCATCATCTCTTCTGTGATCTCACTGGAGAATCAGTGTATCGGAAGAGAAAAATGCAATTATGAGACTCATCAATGCGGTGCTGGATTTGGTTTTCCTTTAGGTTAGTGTAAGGGAAAGTAACAGGATTCTTGATCTCCATTTATGACACTGCATCTGATATACAGACATGCTCCTGGGGCTTCTGAGTCAATACCAGTATCAGTTTAAAACCTTTCATTAAGGTAGGTATAACACTTCAGTGGCTACCTTATTTTCTCCTTTATCTTGGAGGCTGGAAGGAGGAAATAAAGCACAAGCGAAAGCCTGGGCTCCACGCGGGATAAAATCTATTCTCTATTATTGCACTGCCGTTGCTTGAGGGCCGTCAAGCTAAAGGTAATGGCACTGCCAGTGATAAATTTATGGCTGAGCTGCTCCATGTTCCATGAGGGATATAACGGGCTGGGAATTGTCCAGATTGTTGGAGTCACAACTAAAATGACAAATGACCCTCCAGTGACAAATCAACAACGTCATTTACAATGTCATTCAAATGACTAAGTGTGCCGTAATGGCAGTAAACGCATTATATTTACACAATGCTGCATGAATACACAGGCGGTACAGTGGGCTGTCACATTTCCAGAATTATTGTAGGAAAGAGAATAGAGAGTGGAAGGGATTGGATTTGGGGGGGACTCGATACAAGTTGCCTTGGAAACCTTTTCATGACAGCAACAGGATGGCACACGATGGGCGACGTAACAGCTGGTGAGAGGTGAGGACCTGCTGCAGGCTGGACCATTTGAGGACCTCGGTCTGCTTTCTGCACACCGGACACCCATGACGTCTCCTTATTTGGCCGAATCCGTTTCCATCCTCTTATTGTCTCCTTCTCGTCAACCCAGACGATGTGACGGTGAGACGGTTCCGTGCCAATTAATCAATACTCACAGCTGAAGCAAGCTGGCAGTGTTACAGCACAGCTAAGCTAATAGGGTACTAAAATGGCTCCACATTTCCATCTTTTATAGAGCATAAGACCGTCTATTAAAACAGGACATGGCTCCTCTAGGACCTAACTTTTGTCATCACGTACTAAATAATAATTGGTTTACCAAAGGTTAATTGCTCAATAGATACTAGGCCATTGGAATTTAATTGTGCTGTTAAATGCCTCAGTTGTAGCCCATGCTTTTGTAATAGCTCATTTGACTTGGAATGAATGGAAAAACTGTTTGGATCCCAGATGACTACTAAAGTTACTAACTGTTGCAAAGAGTCTGTTCAGATTCGACACACTGTGCATCCATGGTTGAATCTCTGAACAATAATTTGAGTTTCTTAAAGTGAAAACTCTCAACGCACTAACTATCTTTCATTTACTAATGAAGCATTTTTCATGATATGTTTTCTACCCCGGCAGCTTTTCGTCTAGTCTTAGTACTGGTAGATATACACAAGTCAGCAAGATCAGCTGCACATGGGAACTGTCTCTCCCTCAGCAGATAATGGGAACATTAAAATGCCAATCTGGGATTTTGTGAGTACATCAGTTATGCATATTAATTCTTATATTCCTCAACAGTATGGGTTGTACGGTAAATGGAAAATATGCTCACTGCAGTCGTTTTTTTCAATCGAAAGTCGTTTAATACACATCTATTACAGCTATATTTCTCCAGTGTTTGCAAATAAAATGAAAATAATTAATCTGTCAGTTCAGTGAAAGATAAAGACCTCCTCCTTTTAGTGTCCTTGATTCATGCAAAAGCAGGTCCCTAATTCACTTTGAGAGTGAGAAAACATTCTTCTTCATCCCCATTATCTCCCTCTGTTTGTTTGTGTTAGATTAAGAATTAGGTTTTTAACATTGAACTGTGAACACTCAAAGATAAAAAACGGTAGAGGAGATATACTTACATATTTAGGAGTATTTGCCATTTGAAAAATATGTTTTCAACTGCTGGTGCAGTGCCAAGGGAACAATTTCAAGGTACATCCTGTCAAGAACACAACATAATGGAAGCTTTATAAATTATGAGGACAGCATCCATTCCTGCTATCAGCTCATTTCAAAGTGGCTGAGGCAGAGCTGTATCAAATGAACCTGGAGCAGACGTCTCATTGCTGTTTATCAAAAGTCCCCTGGCAGGTCTGCTGGAATAGCAGACTATCAAGTCAACTAAAACATAATTACTTTGTTTATATGTTTCCTCTGCCCTGCCTCTAAGGGCAGATGTGACCCAATTATGACAACTGAGTGATAACTGACTCGTTGCCTTTTTGCAAATGTGTTCCTCACCACACCACTCTACACTGGCAGCCACATTAAAACCACGAGCAGGTGCACGTGGATCATTGTTGAGCAATGTTCTGCTGGAAGACCTTGGATTTACCTTGAATGTAACTTGACACGTATCACCCACGTAAACACTGCTGCAGAGCGAGCACATGCCCCAATAACAACTGCATCCCAAAATGCACCCAGCCACACCACAAAAACTGTTCAGGAACAGCTCACGGAACACGGCAAAGAGCCCAAATTACTGACATGGCGTCAAAACTCCCCAGGTACCAATCTGATCGAGCATCTGTCGGGTGCAATAGACCAAGCCCGATCCATAAAGGCCCCAGCCTGCAAACCACAGGACCCAAAGGAACCACTGTCAACATTAAGGTGCCAGACGCTACAAGAGACCACCAGAGGTCATGTGTCTATGATGGTTCAGATCTGTTCTGTCAGCAACACAATTTTAGGCAGGTGGTTTTAATGTTGTGGCTGATCGATGCACATAGGATACTCAGCTAATGCTAACTGACTTAATGATACCACATAGAAACTCATTAATAGTTTTGCCATCGCTTATATGCCGAACTCCGACATATAAGCACTCTGTGAAATTATTCATGTGTCAACAGTCAACTACTTAGACTCGGATATTATCAAGACAGTAGCCAATTGGCTGCCTGTTGCTGCTACATTTCAGCAAGGTTAAGATATTGTACCATTCAGGAAATGTGCCACACAATGAGCTGAAAGAGGCTGTGAAGCTCTTAGGTTCTTAGAGTTCAGTGATAATTCTTAGAAGGTCTCTCACTGAGATTTATCAGTTTTTTGGATTCAGTGTGAATATAACTAATACTGATTGATGTTGCTTTATATGAGTAGCAGACACAGGAGACGTTTGATTAGTTCCTCCACAAACCACAAAAAGTTAACACACTACAGTGATGTGGATCCTTTGTCTTCACTTACCATTTTCGTACCTGACACATCCTCTGAGCGCAGGTTGCCACTAGCACTGATGGTAATGTCCTTTATTCTTCTCTAAGTGACATATGTCATGAGTTTACTTTGTTCTCTGTGCTGTATTGCTTATGGTGTTTCAATGATAAAAGCAATTTCCTCTGTGGTATCACCACAGTCTGACATACAAGAGCGATAAGAGCGATTTTCATTTTCTTCATACCTCTTTGTATTACTCTAAAGGTTTCCCCTCAAAGAAACCCCCACCAAGGCCACAATGAAGTCTGTCTACATACCCTCTAACATGTTATCGAGGCAAAACAACCCCCCTGCGGCCATGCACATCATTGGGGCCGCTGAAATTAGATAAACCGCCAACATCCCGCTGTGTTTGTTGTGAGAGATCCTGCTGCCAAGCATTTGACAAGAATGTCACACAGAAAACCGCCGCCACTCCAGCAAAGCTGCCAGCCCTGGCATCTGACCTCTCAGCGCGTCCGAGCAGCAACAAGTGCTTTCCATCTCCTCTGACTGCTCAACCTGTCAATCTGCCTATTCAAAGGTTTCCCCTTTCCCCAGGAAAAGCTCATTTTCCCTTCCCCTTGGCCCAGTCAGTCAGTGTCACTTCAGTTTAGATTTCACTGCCTCCCTGCAGCCTTGCACTAAAGCTCCTGCGGAGGGAGTTCTGTCTGCTGTTGTGGACCTGCTGTCCAATTAACACTGTAGGGGACAGGGGATTAAAAAACAACTTTCCGCTGGGTAGCCGGGCCCATGCCTGTGCCCCACATCAACACAAAGCAATAAAACTGTTTTCACATTGAGATTCACTAAACGTGTACTTTCAGCAAATACACTGAAAATCATTATGAACATTGATTTTTTTATTTTTTTTTTACAAAGCACAGAACAAAAAAAAACTCAGAGCGAATATGTTTCCCCAATCAGTCACGTGGGCAGATTTTCTAGTCATGTTCATTAGATTTTCTTTCCCAGTTTTAAGTGCTCAGTACCCAGATGTCCTCCAGTGAGCTTCCTGTTTACAAGAATCCTGTTAGGCCTGTGGTCTGCCAACATCACAGAGGGCCTGAATCTTAATACAGCCTGATGCTTGTCTAGCCCCCAATCTGCTACAGATTGCAGGGCCTGTCTGTGAGAGTAATGAGAGTCCGGTTCTGCCACAGAGATTTCCTCAAAGACTGTTGGATTAGGAATTCACAGGAGCCTCTGCTCCTGCAAGACGGCAACCCCCTTTTCCTTGCAGATCAATTCTAATTTTGCTATCCATGTCGATATCCTGCTCATGGCTCTCTTTCATTTAGGCTTACTTGCTGTTTCCCATCATCCAGTCTTTTAGCTACGTTACTTCAGTTGACTTGATAACAACTTCCGGTTTATCAAGGGGTTTGATAGCATGTGATTACATTATAAGCAAGAGTGTCCTGTGTACCAGTCTATTCAACAAACATCCTCTGAAATTGCATAGTGGCAGTCTCTTTAGCTTTAACCAGAGCTATGTGCTTGGGGTGGATATATTCCTTTTCCATTAAACAATTAGAAAGTTTGGTTCTTTAAGGATGTCCCTCAAGGCGTTTTTATACCTACTGCCCTTCTCCTATGGATGGCTCACAGCATTCTGTTGATGTATTGCAATTTTTCTTGGCCTTCACATCAGATGCCAGGTTACCAGTGTGAGAGCATGTTATTGCAGCAGAGAAATTGCCTGAGGCAACATATTAAAACAGGGTCACAGGCTAGCTTTCCCCAGGGCTCCTTGTCAAATTTTGGTTTTCGATGTAACAAGTGTGTTTCAGGTGACGGTGAAATGTATGCGCAGAGGCCTCTCATCACAAAGGAAAATGGTGACGTTTAGAGTCTGACTGCATCAATAAATTAACTGCAGATACTTTAATTGACCTTGGAAAAATAGCCTCACAGTTTTTGATAAGTATAGTTGGCAGACCCCAGTGGAGTTCTGATTCACAGATGAAGACACAGAAGAGATGAATTGATAAGATGAAATTGCTCGTGCTACTTCTTTACAAAAGAGCTTGAGTCATGAAGGTAAGTGCATATCTTCCAACTGTTTCCCTTCCTTTGCACATTTGTTTTGCATCACACGTCATCATTAACCGGAGATGGAAAAACAGAATGAAATATCTAGCTGCATGTATCATAAAAGGAGATAAACACACTGGAGATGCACTATCCCTATCAGCCTAACCTTAAAAGCCTCACTGAGAGCCTGGTTCCATCAAAGAAATTATGACTTTCAACAACTCTTAAAGCTGCATCTTGTCCTCTGGCTGCCATATTCTGCCCCAAACACAGAAATCAGTAATCAGCGTACCATATATGTGGGATGAAAGGATGTGGGACTCTTTTGGGAGTGACATTAGTGGAAAAAGAGCTTGCCAAACTAGCCCTAAAAAGGGCAGATGTGCCTGCTATCAAATGGCAGAATGTAGCTATCAACCCCATAATCACAAAATTGTCCTCAACAAAGGCAGCCAATGCTTTTTTGTCATTTCCTGTAGGTTATGAGTAGCCGAGTAGAAAATTGCCTGGCACGGGCTCTTAGTTACGTACCTGCTTCTGTAGCACCTTTGCCCAATTTTTCTGTTTGCCAAAGCCCATTTCCGGCCCTCTGACTTGCCAGGTTTCATCACATTTTCTGGATGGCAGCTTTTATCACAATAGCACTAATCACTCCTTCTTCCTCAGGCTACAGTAATGTGGCACTAAGGAGACATGACATGACAAGTGGGAAACCTCAAAATGGATGTGAACCATGATTTAGAACCAAATAGATAGCAAGGGGACTCGGAGTAAAGATAGCGTAGCGAAACACCCTTTCATTTGATCAAATTAACCAATTACATTAAGGCTGGTTCTCTTTTTAATTAATCATCCTTGACCTTCTAGAAGATCTTTAAGGCGACATAACCATTTACAAAGCTAATTCTGGAAGATATCACTCAAAACACACCATAGACACTATGCAAAAAGGCTTTAACAAACACACAAACTGACTCAAGTGAAAATGAGACTGCACCCAGCAGGTGAATAAACCAATGACCTTTGTCAAAGGACGAGATTTCCTCGACTTGAGGAGCAGAACAATGGGCACACACTCTGTCCCAAATGCTTTGTCTCAGGAATACCTAATGCACTGCTTTGCTGGAGAGAGGCCAGATAATAAAGCTCAGTCAGGATCAGTGAAGCCAGCCTCCACTGACTCTACCCCCATTGTTGGATGCCTCGCTCCCTGGGAGTCGCTGTACGTTATCAGTGATCATCAAAGGCACTGTCAGGAAAGTGTGGAACTGGGGCTTCCACAGGCTGTCCGAGACGCTAGACACATTCAAATGAGACAGGCTTATTAATTCTTCAAAAGCCACACGGCTTCCTTTTCCCCAAGACTCATTTTGGTACATTTAAGGATGATAAAAGCTCAGCTAGGGAGCTCTCCCGCCTCTTTCCGCTGTCTCTCTTTTTCTTTCTCACACATACATCATACATAATGTAGGCGCATGCGTTCAGTTGATCTCAAGAAGATATTACTTTATGCTTTAAAATAGGTGTCATGTTTCAAATACTTTTGTCGAAATGGAAATAAGAACATTTCATGGACGGAAATTCAGAATTATGAGCACATACAGTGAAACCTCCGCTTTGCTGTGTATCTTTTTCACGGCTGAGCTTTTTTCTGCTGTCAACAGGGTCCGACTGCTCTTAGTAATAAATATGTTTATGTTTATAAGGGCGGCTGTGGCTCAGGTGGTAGAGCGGGTTGTCCACTGATGGCAAGGTTGGCGGTTCGATCCCTGGTCCCCCCCACATGCCGAAGTGTCCTTGGGCAAGACACTGAACCCGAAGTTGCTCCCAATGGCAGATTAGCGCCTTGCATGGACGTCTGTCGCCACTGGTGTGTGAATGTGTGTGTGAATGGGTGAATGAAACACATTGTAAAGCGCCTTGGGTACCGCAAAGGTACAAAAAGGCGCTATATAAGTGCAGACCATTTACCATTTATGATATAATCCTATATCAAGACGGCCAGTTCCGGAGAAGTACATGGGTGTTCAGAATAAAAAACATTCCAGAAAGTTTAAAAGAACAAAATAAACTCAAGTTTCTTCTGACGCAATTGCTTCAGCTACACAGTTGACAAATGAAGGAGACATAGTCGTTAATTCTGGAAAATGAAGCAGCCAATTCCTCCCCAACTAATAACTGCTTCACTGAAAGAAAATGGAATCTCAGACAATGAGAGCTGTTTTAATAGGAGGGAACAGAGGAGGACAAAGCCTTAAAATTCATTACAACTTTTTTTTTGCATTTCCTCTATATTGCTAGGCATCGGATTATACGTGGAACATCAAAAGCTTTAATTATCTTAATTACTGTTACAATTGCAAGCAGGAAAGCTCCTTGAAATCAAAGGGAAATGCAAGTGTTTCAGTGGCAAAACTAGTCGTTAAAATGCACATAATTTGAATGTTATATGAGAACCTTAATTGGTTAATTCATGGTTATCAAGGGGCCTTCTTCATTACAATTCAAGAGGCTCCTTCACGGTGGCCATATTTTCACTTAATGAATGTGATGCTTTTCCACCCTCAGTGCAATAACTCATTGCACAGACGCGCTCATCACCCCCACTCTACCTACACACGCAAAATTAATATGGCAGACTTTTTGTTTAGAACTGACAACCTGAATATTAGAAATACCTTGTCTGTTCACTCGTGACACTGATGCACAACACATTACCTGTCATGGTTCATTGAAATCTACTCCAATATTAATCTGATACCTCAAGTGGGATTTCAATTGTTTCCTTTTCAATAAACAACTCGACCAAAAACTTTCCGCATTAGAGTAAACCAGGCAGGACGCACAAACTGTAAAAGGTATTTCTTCTTTCATTAGCATTTCACATCATTTCACAGCAGAAGACAAAGAAAGAAAGTTTTGAAAAATAATTGTTCTTTTCCATACAGGCACTGTGCAGGTATTTCAAAAAACAGACCTGGCATTCGTACCAATTAGCTCATACCGTTTCCCTTTGGAGTGCAGCACAAAGACGACGGAGAGGAAGCAGGGTGTTTGATGTTTTTATTTCTATTTTGATGAAACATGTGCTGCTTCCACTTTCGCAAGTGGACATGAAAATACTCCAACTCCTGTCCTGATGAAGTGAATGCAGTGTAGAAACAAAAACATGATCGGATCTTTTTGAGAAGTGTCTACAAATCACTTTTCAAAATGAAAAATAAGCATCCTTTCACTGTCAGTATTGGTGATTGCCAATCATACAAATTAGGCTGCCAGCAAGTCTACTTTCTAGAATGGCCAGAGCCAGAAATCATATTAAGAAACTAGAATTACCGCCTCACGTTTGTATGTCTCTGCCAACAAGTCAAGTTGTAGTTTACATCCATGTCTGTCCAGACTCATAAAGTATATGAAGTGAAGAATTAGAATAGAATTTAGTAAAACAAATATTGAGTGTGTTTATGCTTGGTCAATAAGGGTGAATTTGTTAGAACACAAAGTGACAGCCATGGCAGAAGACACTGCTTTGAATATGGATACTGCTGCTGCAAAATGTTGAAATTCTCAAATGTGGATGCTTCACACACATTTCAAGGCGGGCACCAGCTCTGTCCAAATGGGAAATCTGCTAACAATCTTCCCTCCTGTTCCTGAGTTATAGCATTGAATGGTGGCCAGCAAAATGCTTTTATTTTTTTTATTTTAATGATGTCACAGTGCTATTGACCTTTGACCTTTGGATATGCTTCATCAATTTGTCCATTTAGACTTTTGCAATACATTTTGTTACAATAAGGGTATAATTCTTAATTCTTAAGTTCACTCTTAAGTCCAAGTGGATATTTGTGTGAAATTTAAGAAATGTCGCCAATGTGCTCAGGTGGTAGAGCAGGTTGTCCACTGATCGTTGGCCAAGACACTGAACCTGAAGTTGCTCCCAATGGCAGTCAGGCACCTTGCATGGAAGTCTTTCGCCATTGGTGTGAGAACGTGTGTGTGAATGGGTGAATGCGAAACACATTGTAAAGCGCTTTGAGTACCACTAAGGTAGAAAAGCGCTATATACAGTAAGTGCAGACTATTTACCATTCAATGTAGAGGCATATTAACTAGACACGTAGCTGACAAACCACTGCACTCTCTGGTTCAAAAATCCAAGTCTGTTGCACCTCTGACCTTAGGCAGCATCTGTGATTGGTGTTGTGAGAAGCGTAGTTCTATGCACCTGTAACCAACTCCAACAGTGGTGTCACAGTGTACTGACACACCCTGGAGTGCACAGCAGCAAGCTGAACTCCTAAAGCACTGGAGGTCAACAAAAACAAGACTTTCAGCTGGTGTTTACTTTGTTTATGACAGTTCATACTTTATATTTTGAGCAGTAGAAAACAAGACCTTAGATTCTCCTTATTTTCCGTATTTGTTAGAGTCGGTGCAGGGAATTAGAATGATTATTTCGACTGCAGTAAGGCTGTAATCCATAGCAAACAGAGGGAGATGGCTAAAGTTAGAGTATGCAATCTATAGATGCATTTTTCTTATATTTGCTGAAAGTCTCTTTACATCCATCAATAAATCAAGTGCTTTGATAAAAATAGAAAACTATCTACTATCTGTGGCAGTCCCATTCCTGTAAAACCCCATCCAATCATTGCATTCAATATGCATGAGATGGTTGGGCGGCCTACCTTCCTACTTGCACGCACTCTGCCCATGCACATCAATAGAGTCTTCCACAAGGCTACGCAGACACATTGCTAGAGCTAGCGAGCAGAAAGGCAGTGCAGCCACATTTTACAGTTCAACCTAAACCTACGACATCATACCCTGCTAACCGTGCCAGATCATCATGTCCATTTGTGTGTCTTTCAGTGCTCTTTGTTGTCTCCAACCTCCTCCAGCTTCATTAGGGTATGTTCACACATAATGGTGTATCTGTTCGCCACCTGTCCGCATTGTAACCTAGTTGTGAGCTAAAGCCATCTGATGGTATTTATCTAATCTGAGTCTATATTGGCTTCTAATGGGACATTTTGCACATATGGTGATGCAGCCTATTTGTATGTTTTTCTACATGAAGTAGTTTTAATGTGCCGCCCTCCTCCCCAGTAATGCTCTCCTCATGGATTAGTCCTCCAGCTGCACTGACAGTGTGTGTTCATGTGTTATTTGGTGGAGTGGCTTTAGAGAAAACCATGAGGAGAGAAGGATAGATTTTTGTGATGGTTCCGTTTATTCATGCTGGTTTCTACAATCCCCCCCCTCACTCTAGATTTAATAAAAATGGTAAATTCCGCATGCATTTCCATTTATCTGAATGACTGTGTAGCCACTGCTAAAAGGCCTAAAAGCAGGGGACAGCCTTAGGAAGTGCCATGGCCTCTTGTCTCAGGAGTGTCCTGATAATGTGGTGGGGCTCGCCCTGAGGTGCAGGGGATCTCACTACAGGAGCAGATGACACTTGCGCAGGTCGACTCTTTAGGGCACAAAGCCCAGTTGACTTGTTCAGCAAAGCCAGGAGTGACTGCCAGGGGGGTTAGAGGTTAGCGTAAGCTGCTCTGGGCCACCGCAGCCCACTGACTCCGAACAGCAGGGTCAGCTGTGGGGCTGCAGAACCCCTCTGCAAGGTAAAGCACTCAAACAAAAACACACCAACAACACAACCATGATAACTGGAGGGAGAAAAAAAAAAACTAGGTTTAGCCTTTCACGGGGATTATGGTTGCTTTCAGCGTGTAAAAGGTAGGATTTTATCTGAATCACACCACTTAAACTACAAGTACAGATCTCCAAAAGCTCAATGCATATGACTACCTAATGTGGGTTATGGTTTGAGAGCTGAATGCTTGATTTGTTCGATTTTTATTTTATTTTATTCAGAGCACACATTCACAAGTTTTATTACTAGTGAAAACTCAGTCTCTTTGTATGGTTACGTCCACATATGTGTTTGTTGTGCTCCGGCACTACAGCTACTCCAGCAGACATCCCACCAGTGTGCATGTCATTTCCATATTTGCGCAGTGACTGGAGAAAAAAATGCATTATGAAATCAAGACCTAACGCATTTGCTGACATATTAATGAAGCCCGATGGCCAAGAGAGACAGTGCAACTATACAGATACGTCTCTTTAGCCCCGAGCATGTTAACAGCCGTGTCAGTTCTTCTCGACAAAGTCCCTCAAGGCTGTTGGTGCAAAAGATACTTCAGTCTGAGGAGCGGGGGAGTTGGAGGGTAGAGAGCTCCTCCCTCAATGCCACCTCTCCGCACGAAAAGATAATTGTCTCCTCCTTACCCAGAGAGATGGGTGTATTTCTGTGACCTATACTAGGTACTCTTCCCCTCTCCCGCGCAGCCTGAGATGTCACAGTGGTTTGCCATAATTACTTTTGCTGATAGAGGTGAGAGAGGACATTTGCATCAGATGAGGCGCCGAGTGGTTGGGTCTCCCCCACTCGCCATATGCGGCTCTTAATGTCACCGTAATCTCTAAAGGTTAGCACTGGCAGCACCACTGTATATCTCCGCAACTAGCTGAATCAGTGGTTTGGAAATAGGTTTGACATTGAGTTCGGGTAAATGCAAGAACACACACATACACACACGCAAACACAAAACAAGCACAAAGGGAAACACTTTAAAAGAGATGTTGTGCAGATTCATTCACTCTGACGTCTTTTGTTGTCCCGCTACACTAACATTTGGAGCAAGATTGGCAAGGTCAGGGCAAGATTTCAGCATCCGTCTCTTTAAAAACTCTTTGGACTATAGAGGTAAACATGGAGAACAAGAACTCCTTGCACCTTTGTTGTC
>OMNN01028380.1:0-16391 GCA_900302755.1 Chromis chromis | reverse complement strand
GGTTTGGTTGAGAGGTAAGGGGAATGTAATAGAGCGGATAGGAGGAAGGAGTGTTGACGATTTGAGGAATGTCAACGGCGAGAGACTGGAAAGCAAGAGGGGGTTGTTTTCTATTTTTTCTTTTCATGCAAAGGCGGCGACGAGCGACGGGGTTATAGAAAAAAAATAAAGGGTGGTGTTGGTGGGACAAAAGTGCTAAGAAGAGGAAGACTTGGACACTTGGAGAGAGATTCTCCACCATTGTTCGGATTCACCGGGTCATTCACTACATCTGCAACTGTGTTATTGTTTCAGGTCATTTCGGGCGGCGCCACAAAGCAGGCGCCGCTGCAAGGAAGTGACTTTTTGGATGCTGCTGCCACAGTGATGAGAAAGCAGATTCTCAAGGGCTATCTGAACCTGCACTTCCATGCCATCTGGAACCTTCACTCCATTTTGAGTTATTTTATCCAGCTGTGGGAAGCGTGTTTTTTTTGTTCTACTTCGGTATCTGGTGTGTTTACAGTCACACGATGAAGAATATGTGAATCTGAGCATCAGTTAGGCCCCCAGTTCATTACCTGCTTTCCGAGCATTAAGGACTTTCTCCTTATGACCACAAACCTACATGTGTCTAGTTGTTGTGAACTGATTTATCTTGGGGGATTGAGGAGGACTGACACATATTTTCAAACTGAACGCTCCAGAGTTTGAATAAACGCTGAACATGCCCCCCCCTGATCTTTTCCATTGCGAGATGCGTCTGTTTCGTCACTTCTCGTCTTTTATGCCTAAGCAGTGGGCACAGAAAATGTCCGTACATGAAATCCTTCAGATCCCAGCGGTCGCAGCGAGATAGCCCCTGAGAATCCGCAGCAGAGCCGGTCGGCTTATGCAGTAGATGAAACAGCTGAACTGGACAAGTGGGAGCATTTGAATACTGCAAAACCAAGCGCCCATTTGGTTGTTGGGGGGGGAAGATGTTAGTGCTGCTTTTTTTGTTGTTGGAAGTTATCTCAGTAGTCTTCCTGGTTCTGCATCTCCGTCGGATGATGGGCTAGAGAAGGTCGAGTCACCACTGGCCACTCGCGGTTCTCCCCAGAGAGCCAAAGGCTAACTTGCGTCACTTTTTCGTCATATATTTGTTCTTTCTTTTATTTTTTTTTAGCTCTGCATCGTAGTTTATCATGGCTTGATTGCACAGGTTAAACAAATTACGACAACGGTCTCTGTTTGATGTCGGCAAGGTATATACTTTTTCATTAACTCATAACTCATATTACAGTATGTCACATTAAACTCAGCCTATTCACCTATTCAGCAATAGATAACTGGACTGCTTTTATACCATGTACATTTAACCAGATGAATATCATTATCTCACACTAATGATGAACTACACAAACTGACACAGAAACAGTTAACACTTTGACCGCAACAGATCTGTCCATTCACCACAAGGATGGGAAATGGGGAGGGGGGAAAAGAAAACGTTTGCTGTCCGTGGGAGTCCTGTGACTTTGACTGCTAAGTAAGTGAATGTTGAAGAGGTGCTGGGAATGCCTTAGCTGCGCACCTTTGTCAAAGGTGCTGTGGTAGTTTGAAGACTGTTATACGGCATCAAAACATGAATGTGAACTCCTGTAAGCCAGGTTCATAGAAGGCTGTATCAATAATATGCAGTGCAGCAGGTTAATGCTGCCTTTCATTCAACGTCGGAAGCCTGTAATTCCCACCTTGGAGGTCGTTGTTATTATTTTCCAATGCCTTCCAGTGGTTCAGAGTAGGTTTTCTCCATCCAGCGTCAATGTTGCCAATGCAACAGCTTAACCTCGAGGCAAGTCTTGTTGTGTTTTATTTGGGAATATGCACCACTGGAGTGCTGGTGGATGGTCCTTTCTTGTAGTTATGTTGCAGATATTGCGTTCAGATGATGCATATTCACAAATATATCAGCACTGATTTGAATTACCACTGGGGGCTTTAAGCGAAATATCATTCAAATGCTATGCGTTGTCTACTCTGTGCATTTGATACCCCGTTGCATAGAGTAGAGGGCGAAAGTTGGGTCAGTAATCGCCCTGAGCAAAGTATTAAAACTCATGTGCAGCATTTACAGTGCAACGCTGACATTACAGAGTCAAACTTCAGAATTCTGTTTCCTCTCTGGAGGTGGGAATGTCCAGCTTCTCTGAAACGCAGCATCGGACCTGTAGGACGAAATGCAGTCACAGGTTTTTTTTTAATGGTTGAACCTAAGGCTTTAATGAACATCACTGCCTGTCACAGCGTTACCTGGGTGGTCACATATCCTAACGGCCGGTGGTAAAAAAAAAAAAGGGGGGAAATCACTGATTGGACGAGACACAGCCCAGCAGCTTAGGGGGCGACCAGTAAGACGACAGAATAAATCAACTCTTTTCTCTGTGGTTCTGTCCCTGCGCTTCGTCTCTCTCTGTCTCCTGTCGTTGTTGTTGTTGTTGTTGTTGTTGTTGTTATTATTGACCTTGAGTTTGATCTCAACACATCGTACTTGAATTACCTCGTTTTTGTGACCTCATGTTGCTTGTGTATTTTTAATTTTCCCTTTTTGTTTCATTCGTACACTTTTCGAGTCGGAAAGATGCATTGCGGGAAACACGATGAAGCGATGCGTACGCAGAAAAAAATTAAGTGCCACGGTGAAGAGATTTGTTTGTTTATTTTCTAATGTTGTGTATTTCTTTGTGCATTACTTGTTACCAAACTTGGTATTATTAACCCTGCTTGATAAAGAGCCGGAAGGTTTGGTCATTTGTTATAAAAGCTACCTCTAAGTTGTTTTCTTTTTTTCTTTTTGGCAAAAGCACATTTTTTTGTGTTTGTGTTTTGCATTATTTCGTCATTGCTACTTCATCTCATGCTTTTTTTTTTTGTTTGTTTGTTTGTTTTCAAAAGTTGATTTATGATTGTGTGTTTTTAAGCAAAATGTATATAAAAGGGTAAGAGATAACAAAAGTAGAGAGGTTGGATAGGATGAGAAAAGTCGTTCAAATGGATGTTTATTCTTCTCTTATAGTCTCCCCCTGCACCTCCAACCACAGAAGAGCAGAGTCAAAAAAAAAACAACAAAAAAAAAAAGCAATTTTGAAGCCTTAAGTGATGAGTAAGAGGGATGCGGCAGATAAGAGGAAGTACTATTGCTTTTTAAGAGGGTTTAAAAGCAAGAATTTAAACTTGAAAATATGTGAATAGAATTGTAGTTTTGTAATGTGAAAAAAAAAAACGGGGAAAAAAAAAAAACAAGAAGGTTCATCAAAAAAGAAAGCGCTGAACCGCCCAGGACAGGTCATATTTGCAGTGATGCAGAGTGCGTTGGACAATTTGGAACTGCAAGTGGTAATCAAAACAGTAAAAACCAGAAGGTTAAAAATAGAGATTCTCTCAGCAGACAAGCTCTCTTGAGAAATGAGTGTATTCCTGAACAAGAGCCAACAGAGGCAATTTGATATATAAAAATTGTGATATTTTTGTATTCAGTGTCAGTCCTTTTTCCATTTGTGGAGGGTTACAAGCAGGGCACAAATATTTGTATTTCTTTTTTTTTTTCTTTTTCTTTTTTAACTGTTTTTATTTTCTCTCTCTCTCTCTCTCTCTCTGGGTGTGAATCATTTTTGCCTTGCTCCTCTTTGATATTGTTGGACAAAAAAAACGTGTGTGAACATATTGTAATAATAAGTGTTGCTTTCTGGATGTCAATTTGCATTGTAGGTGAAGGACTAAATCTATCCGCCACAAAAATGTTACGAGTGTGTGTGTATGTGACGAAAAAAAAATATGAAAAAAAGTAACAAAAAAGTTAAAAAAAACACACAAAAAAAATGATGATAAAATACGGGACGGCAGGGGGACGCTGCCAAACCGACCAATTAGTACTTGTCATTCACAATTTTTCAATCAAACTTGACTGTCGGCATATTTTGTTTTTTGTTTTTGTACTTGAAAAAAAAAAGAGAAAAGAAGAAGAAGAAGAAGGGATGGCATGTCCCGAGGTGTCTTGCCATTTTATTCTCAAACACTGTGAGCTGAGGGGGCTTTTTTTTTCCACCCTCGTATAATATTATCCACCCACTATAATATACCCAGTCACGGTTCAAGTCTGAACGCCACAATGCAAGACCTGTTCAGTCACATTATTCCTATCATCGTCCTCTGAATGTTTTCTACTTTTTCGTGCGGGTGAAAGAGTGCGTAACTATGTGTGTGCGTATGCGTGCGTGTATGTATTAGTGGAAAAATGCACTAATCGGGTCAGATACAAAATAAAATGATATTCTATGCCACTTTTTTTCTGTTGGAAAAAAAATATATATATACATTGGCATCGATATAGTTCTTCCCTCAGTGTTCCTCCGATGTTTCTGTACTCTCTTTGTGCCTAAAAATGGAAATTGTTCAACAAAAATATCCATCTATATCTGCTTAGTTTTCTGTATTTTCAGAAGAAAAATAAAAATGGTGTCTCCAGCACCCTAGGGATGTCATGACGCTCGAAAGTGACCAGATTTTTTATTTTTTCTAAAATCCTGAATAGAGCAGGGCTTCTTTTTCAAGGACTGAAATAAAACCTTAATGCTATTGAAATAGCAATCGGGATTCTGTATTCTTCTTTTCTTAGGCTGGGATTGGCACCTAAAAGCATTTATTTAGCAACACAGAACAAAGCAATGGGGGGGAAATGTACAGAACTTTAGACGCTGCAGTGGCCAGACTTGGTTTGGGACAAAATCTGTTCCAAGTTAAGTCTGCGTCTCCACTCCAGATGCTCTGACTTTCTCTTTTATTTTTTGTCAGCAACAGGTTTGCTGATGTGAACAATATATTGTTCTTGGGAAAAAATAAAGAAAACTTCCATTTGGGTATTTTGGGGGGGGGGGGGGTTCTTCCCTTCTGCTTTGTTTCTGTTATTTCCTTTTATTTTTAAAGTACTTTTTCTTTCCTACAAAACGCATTTAAAAAAAGGGGGATGTTGAATTCGTCATGAGAGGAATCATGGCATCCCTGGAGCTGGCACTCTGTGTTTTGGTGTGGTGTTTCTAGAACAAAGTAGCCATTTCATGCAGTGTTGCAATGCATGTGCCATCGAGGTCTAGACTAAAATTGTTTGAGTAACAAAGCACCAAGACATTGTATTTTTTTATATTAGCACTGAGGACCAATTGCCCTGTCGGACCAAGCATAACAAAGCTTTTTATGTAACAAAGCTTTTCTCTCTCTCTGTCTTTCCCTGGCTTGTCTGTGCTACTTCTCTCCTCCATTGTTGTGACAGCACAAGTGCCAGTCAAGTTGCTCTGTATTAAGAAAATAGTGTTTTTATTATGATTTGAATTGTTATAGTTTTTGTCTACCTCAGCACCTAATCTTAGCCTAATCTTAGAAGGTGCCCAATTATTATTTTTTATTTTTCTTTATTTTGTTCTCTTATTGTTGTCAGTTGTATCATTTGTTGAAATTTTGCATTAGAGCTTTGCAAAGGTCCTTTGTCTTTTCCAGCGACAACGTGCTATTTTTTTTTCCGTGGCAGTACGTTTCCTGTTGAGCTGTGCCACCAATCTATAGCCACCGTCTGTTGAATATAGAGGTTGTTCTTTTTTTGTTTCTTTCCATGTAGAATCAGACACATCTCTTTGTAACATTTCAGTGTTCTCTGATGGAGTGTGAAAAAAAATAAAAAGGAAAAATAAAAGATTTAATGCTGCAGGTTCTCTTCTCCATGTTGTCAATAAAGTCAATGTTGTGCCTTTGATAGTGAAAATATAAAGAATATTTCTTTTTTTCCCCCTTTTTTTTTTTACATCCTACTAACAGTAGATTGTTTTTTGTAGTGGAATTTTTTTGTATTTTTATTTATGAGTCTCATAATAAAAATCAAATCATGATGTTCAGTTGTATACTTTCAATCTGCAGTTAGAAAAAAAAAATAAAAAGTGGACTTCATGGTGTCTGTCTTAGCCCTCTTTCTGGCCCGCTATTTGTTTCCTGAATATTTTAAGGAGCAGAAGGGGACGTTAGGATCTAACAGAAAAGAATCATTTTCTAGCTCTGTTATGTTTTATATAAATACTGCCATAATACTATGCAGTATTTTTGTCCAAAATAATTAACATGCACAATAGTTTGCACGGTGGCTTGGTTTTTAGCACCATAACCTCACAGCTAGAAGATCCCGGTTAGGATGCCTGGGATCTTTCTGTGTGGAGTTTGCATGTTCTCCCTGTGCACGTAGGTTTTCTCCAGGTTCTCCAGCTTCCTCACACAGTCCAAAAACATGCTGAGGTTAACTGGTGATTCTAAATTGTCCGTAGGTGTGAATGTGAGTGTGTTTGGTTGTCTGTCTCTATGTGTAGCCCTGTGATAGACTGGAGACCTGTCCAGGGTGTCCCCTGCCTTTGCCTGGGTCGGCTGGGATAGGCTCTAGCCTCCCCCCTCCGCGACCCTACAGAGGATTAAGCAGTGTATAGATAATGGATGGATGGAATAGTTTCATTGCATAATTAGGTCATGGGTAAAAAATCTCAGGAATTTCAGCCGTCAGTCGCACCAAATTATAATACTACTTAAATTTCTATATACATGAGGTTCATAGAAATACTAGTCTAAGTTTTTATATCAAGAGTATTTAACAGGCAAAAACTATAAAGAATAAAAGTGTTTCTTATTTTATACATCCTGTACAGCAACTGTACATTAAGCTAAAATGCACAAATGTATATTAAAGCACAATATGATATTCCACATCACAAAGTTCCTCAATTCTAAATCTGCTCTGGTCATGTTCCCAAGAGGTTGATCCCCTTTGATGCTCATCACTTTAACATGTCCTCTTGCAACATTTTCTAGTTTCTTTCCAGCAGGTTTTCCAGTGTCTGTTAGTGCTGAGCAGGCAGGGTTTGTACAGCAGCCGCCCCGAGTCAGTAGCTGGAAGCGCGTCTGCTAAGTAGCATGTGATGAAGTACATTAATGGAGTTTGGTAAAACAACATCTGAACTCAAACTGAAATGTTGCCTGTTAAAGCTCGCAGCTCAGTGAGGGCCTGAGTGTTTTAAATGAGGGCTGCATACAAGGTAGGAAATGCAAGTCACTGCTGAGCTGTTTTAAAGTTATTTTTAATGCTGTGTGCGGGACAAAGTAAATTTAATTTGACTTAAACGTGCCCCTCACTTTTTAAAATCATATGATTCGTATATTATTGTTACAGGTTGCATAGAAGCTGCCTTAACTCGTTGGTGAAGGTTAGAACACTCGATGGAGCCTGCAGACACTTAACAACACTGATAAGTTTATTTCCAGCGTCAATATTGTCCAAAAAAATGAAAGGCAATAAACAAAAGAGAAACTACAGCATCACTTACAAATCTGTTCAGGAGCAATACAGCAGAGGTTTGCATTGCATTTTTACTTTTCCTACTTTTGTATTGTGTTGCCACCATTAATATGGAAAGAGAAATGACAATACCTGAGAAAGAAAAACTAAATTAAAGTATTTGCATTTATAGTCATCTGTAGAGAGGTGACATTATATTTCATTTGACCTCAGTGGATAAACAGACAAGCCTCTATCTACTGGTGGCTGATTCACAATGTCAGTCCAAGCATTTTACTTTTCAGAATGACACAAAGAAAGAGGCTGCACAGAATTTCAGAGAAAGCCATTAAACTTTGCAGAAGTTTTCTATCAGCAAGTCCATTTCCTCAGGCATTATTTTTTATGTCCTACAATCTATGTACAATCTTGAGAGAATTTTAAGATTTACAAGTTTATATTTGTCTTTTCGGGGTCTACTAGAATATGTGTGACCGGTCGTGTCTGACTGCGTTGCTGCGAGGAAGAGACTCGGACGTAGATATCTTTAGAGGCAGTCTCCGTTTAATTTTTACAGCTCCTGACGAAAGCAGCGTAAATAAAGAAAAAAATCCTCCTGTCAGTGAGTTCCATAAAAACACGCCCCTACACAAATTAAATGACACAGATATATGTTTTAGTATATCGTAAGCACTTCATAACTAAGTCTAAGCTAGCCAGTAAACTTAAAAATGCAATTAGCAGAAGCTAAAACAGAAATTTCCCCCCGACTGCAAGGCCGCTTACCTCTCCCACAGAGATCAACAACAAAAGGGAAGAGGAAAAGGTGCGAGAACGTTATTTATAGAGGGCAGTGTCACACTATAACGTGATCGTAGGTGTACAGACTCAAATTAAAGTTCCACATACTGACTCAGAGGCCCAACCTGCAGGTATTAACTACAATAAATATAAATAAAATAAACTTAAGGTTACACACATTTTGTGTAATTATAACAATAACTAATAAATAATATATTTTAAATACACATATTGCTGCTGTATAATTGACCCTGTTACATGTGTTTACCTGCTTTATTGTTCAAAACCACAACATTCTCTCATACTTCCCTTTGCTGCAGGCCTCTTCTGTCTGAAACTCTCTGTTTTCGCTCCTGTCTCTTTAAATAACACTTCCTGAAGAGCCGAGATCTGCTCTGATTGGTCAGGTAGGAAAACCAGGTAACTTTGGTTCTGCTGTGGTGAGAAAACAAAGCTGCTCATTCTTTGTCTGAGTCCAAGCTAGCCGCCAGGCAGAAGTCACGCAAATGTGTTACGTGATGATGTAGATAAGTAACGGAAGAAAATCCTGGACATCAGATGAAGTGTTTCAGGCAGGTAAGAAGCAGTGTTTTCTCGGGGAGGAGTAACTCACATTGTTGAAAACTTTGGTTGTTGTAAGTTGGCAGACCTGTAACATGCACATACATGTCAAGTTACACAGAAAGCCCATCAATGACACACATTCTGCCCCTTATGTGTATATGAAGTCATATAAATTCTAACCGAAGCTAAATCTCCTCATGTGTGATGCAAGTTCTGTCAGGTGAAACTCTACAGCCATCAGCAGATTGTGTTGTGCCATGAAGCTGCCTGTTCCTCTGGTGCAGTTTCAGTTTAAAACCTTCCTTTGCGTCATATATACCAGATGCTAGCACCTTAATGCCTCACACAGACTATGCAGTGGGTGCATTCTTTATTTTTTGCCAGTATGGTGCAGGAGAACATCGCTTTTTGTTGGTTTTTCAAAATAATGTGTTAAAATCTGATGATTTTTGATGCCATTTATACTTCTAACCTACTGATTTCCTACATATCTTCCATTCAGTTAGGCCTCTGAAGAGGTTTACATGTATGCACACACAAAACTTCTGCATAACACACTTAGAGGAAAGGGACAAACCCAAAAAGCACAAGACAAGCTCTTTAAAAGTTACTGTATCAAATAATTATGTTCTTTAGCTATTATCGCCATAAAATTATGTTAAAATGACTTTTCTAGTATTTAAACCAGAAAGAAAAACCCTAAGTGTTACTTTTATAATCTAGCTTGGTTCTACTTTTAGCAGATTCTATTATATTGAGGCAAAAGCTACCCACATGCATTCATCTGAATTATGATTTCATAACTATTTCAAAGCACCTGACTAAATGGCGCCATTCACTCTCTGCAGCCTGCTGTATGTTTCAACAAATGTTCATACAGAGTTGAAGCGCATTCAGCTGTCTGGCTTTGCACTCACCACCTGGCTATTTGCCACCATTTCTCACTCACAATGTGCTCACGGTAACTACTGCTGCACTTCAAGCCTGACTGCCTTTTGTCGGTTCTGCCTCTTCTGCCATAGAGGTCATAAATGCTATCATTAGATATGCAGGGCGTGATTATGGCTGCACCTGTATTGTCACACTATGATTGTCATTAGAAAGGAAGCGAGGTGAAATGTTCCGACGGACGGACCTGAACGCGGTTCATATAAGTTTCTCTGCAGCAGGTTGTTGTTCATGTTTGTGCTGTTTCTGTTTCTCATCATATTTTTTTTCTTTGCTCAATCTCACATCCAAGCAGCAAATGTTCTGACAAACAGTAGGTATTGTATTCTGTTTCGTCTTGTTCCTGTGAGTCAATAAATATAACCTCAAAAGCAAAGCTAAAGAAACAGTTTGACATTTGGAGGGGTGTGCTTATCCTCTGAGAAGATCAATCTATGAGTCTACACTGTAAAAAATTTTTTAAAAACAACAACAGTGGAATACTTTAGGACTCAAAATTTGTAAAAAGCACAGAAAATAACAGCAATTATCTGTAAAACAATGAGATTTTTTAGCGGATTTAAACACAGTAAAACAGTCTGACATGGTCACACACTGTAAAACAACAAATTAATATTTGTTGTTTGTAAATGTATATATTTGTATTGATTTGAATCAGGTGTGTTGGAAGAGGGAAACATCTAAAACATGCAGGATAGTGGCCCTCGAGGACCAGGATTGGGCACCCCTGAACTAGATGTTATCTGTCATTTATGTATTATCTTTAAAATTACAGTTTTAAAAAGTATTTACCATGTTTCAGTCCTTATGTACATGTTGTTTCTTTAAAAAATAATGCAAATATGCGTAAAACGACAGTAATTGTTGCTTATTTAAAAACTGGGGGGGAAAATAGTGTCATTTTATGGTGAAATGTTGTAAAAAGACAAATTACCATTTATAAAAATAGAGATTTTTGATGTGGATGTTTACAGTTTGGGGCTGCATGGTGGCTCGGTTGTTAGCACCGTCGCCTCACAGCTAGAAGATCCCCGGTTTGCGTCCCGGTTAGAACGCCTGGGATCTTTCTGTGTGGAGTTTGCATGTTCTCCCTGTGCAGCGTGGGTTTTCACTGGATACTCTGGCTTCCTCCCACAGTCCAAAAAACCTCCATCCATCCATCCATTATCTATACATCGCTTAATCCTCTGTAGGGTTGCGGGGGGGCTGGAGCCTATCCCAGCTGACTCGGGCGAATTCTAAATTGTCCGTAGGTGTGAATGTGAGTGTGTTTGTCTCTATGTGTAGCCCTGTGAAAGACTGGCGACCTGTCCAGGGTGTCCCCTGCCTTCGCCCGAGTCGGCTGGGATAGACTCCAGCCCCCCCGCTGTGACCCTACAGAGGATTAAGCGGTGTATAGATGATGGATGGATGGATGTTAAAAAATGTCCAAAAAGTTTCTTTTTTACAGTGTCACATTGATGTATTTAATTAAGTCCAGCTTAGTATAAAGACAGAAAGCAAAAGGGTTGACTAGTGATTACTGAGTGAAAATACAAGAAGTACATACATTTCTGGTCAACATTTTGCAATATTGCATCACCCGTCTTTCAAATTGTATTTGTTTTTGCAAAATGATTCCTCTGAAAACATCATCATAGGAGACCGTGTTGAATTAAGTGAACTCCAAGACATCTGGCGCAGTGCTGACATGTTATTTGGTATGAAAATTCCCTGAAGATGATTCAAACTGATTATCATGACCTGACCTTTTTACTATTACCATAACCGGGCCAAAACGTCCACAGGCTCCCCAGAGGATGAACCTTTTCCAAACACAAAGGCACCATTTAATAAGTTTATTGTAGGGATTTTACTGAGAAAATTCAGAATCAGTGTTATGTTTTTGGCACAATCTTAAGACAAGCTTTAAAATGTTCTCCACCCTGCTGATGGAGTTTAATTATTGCATTTACACCACTTAGTCACAAACAAAGGAAAACTGCCTTTCATTGTATTTTATTTGCACAAGCTTTGATGAAACACATTAAGTATGAGGTATTCCGACACTGCCATCCATCAATGCTGGAATCTGCATTACCACACGACACATAATATACATGATAGGTTTTGAGAAATGCTTGGACGTAATGCAAAAAACACTCAAAATGCTTGGTGTCCCTCGCAGAAATGACTCATTTTCAGCTCTGTGTGGTCGTTCTAATTTCGTCCCCAATAAAACCAGACAAGACAAGCCTGCCAGTGTGTCCAGCAAATAAAAAATCACATCAAAAGTGTCCCAATAACGCCCCTGTATTTGCTCATTTCCTCTCTCCGGCACACAGGATCAGATCTCGACTTCAGTGTATCGGAAACTAATGAGGCAGCTCTCCACTTTCCCCGTTCACTTATGCAGAACGCTCAGAAGTATTACAGCCGAAATGTCGCAGCTCTGTGGTTATTTTTTTGGACTTTTTCAGATTTTGGCAGAAAACAAAAACAGGAAATGAGAGAGAGGGGGGAAAAGGGCTCATTGTGTGTGGTTTTTTGTTGGACTTGTTGCTTTGGTGTGACTTTGATCTTATTTTGGGGGGGATGAGGAAGGAAGGGGCAGGGGTTGGTTGGTGGATGGGGTGTGAGGATGGTAATATGAACAGTGAGGGGCCTTTGTGTTGAGGTTTCAGTGCTGATCTTTGACCCATATATCTAAAGAGAGGATTCTTGAGGTTGCCAGCCTTCACTGCTATGAAGTTATGAAGGTTTCATTCTAGTTGTTGTTTATTCAACCACAGTGTAGAACCTAGAGCACTCAGATTTGAAGTCAGAGCGGTGGAGGTGTATAAAAAGTCAAAAAGGCATAAAAAAACAAACATGTGACACGCATCTGACTTGACTTGATTTGACAGTAAAGTAGAGGATCCCTGTGGTGAGTTCGCCTCAAGTTAAGTCACCGTGATGTTTTCTTTTGTCTTATTTTGTAATTCCCTGAACCCCAAACATCAGACAAAATGTTCTGGCAAGTGAGGTATTTAAGTTGTCCTAAAGGGGGCTTGAACTCAGTCAGGAGGAAGACATCTCGCCTTTTAGATCTTTGGCTCACCCAGAATGTGATGTTTCCTACACTGTAAAAATGGAATTTACTGTTGTTTTACAGATTTTTTATTCCTGTTTTGTTAAGGTACAGATGATATGGAGTAAAATCACAAAAAGTATTAATTCACAACATGATGACTGTAATAAAACAACAGCAGAAAAAAACTAACAAACAGGCCACTACTATACATAATGTCCACATCAAAAATCACTATTTTTTACGAACTGTAATTTGTTCTTTTACAACATTTGGGGATAACAATTATTATAGATTTATATATGTGTATGTATGTATAATATATATATATATTAGGGCTGCAACAACGAATCGATAAAATCAATAAAAATCGATTATTGAAAGTGTTGGCAACGAATTTCATTATCGATTTGTTGCGTTGCGCGGCTTTATGCGTCACTCGCCATGTAGCGGGACCGTTTACTTCACCTGCAGAGCTTTGTCAATGCTGGCTGACTGAAAAAAAGTTTTTTTTTAAAGAAACCTCAACCTGCAGAGCAAGTTGAACGGAGCGAGGCGGAGGCAGAGCAGGGGCGGTACTTTCAAAGGAAACTGAGTAAATTCTACAAATGACCGACGCAGAGAAAACGGTTTGACCCAAGTCCTCAAGACTGTGGGAGCACTTCACGCTTCACAAAAGTAAAAAAAAATGCGTAAAGCCTGGTACACAGCACAGGATAATCGGGCTGATTTTTGTCCCGATCTCCCCCTTATGATCAAAGTCAGCAAAGGCCCAATTGTCTGATGTTTATCTGATGTCTGATGCAAACGACATCGTGTCTGATTCTCCTGTGGTGTGGGGTGTGTTAAGAATGAATTTGTCCGGTCCGATCCGCTCAGAAGGCCTCAAATAATGAACATGTTTAATATTTGCGACTAGAAATCCTGTAGTGTGTGGAGTGCCCTGAGAGGAGCCGAGCAACACAGTGTGTAATGTCACGTGTACCGGAACAAAAGCCAATCAAGTTAATTGGAAAAAAAAATATATAGCCCTAAATATATTTTTACCCTTAGTTAAATTTTGAATAATATTTATGTTGTCGTGAGTAAGGGTGGGAATCACAGGGTACCTCACTATACCATACGATATGCAATACATGGCTCGCGATACTGATACTATCGATACTATCACGCGATACTGCGATAATTGATATATTGCAAGACAATCACATAACGATACATCACGATATCCGATGTCCGCCATTACAAACTCTTCTTTGGCCAATTCATTTCTGCTCAAGTCTCCCTCATTCATATGATGTCGCTACCATATGGAGTCATTAAGTAGTGACGCTGGGGAAATGGCAGCTGGCAGGGGAATCTGGCAGGGTTTAGAGCGCCTTATTAGAGCGCCTTATTATATTAGTTAAAGCATCTATATTTGGAGCCAGCGTCTCGATACTCATAATGCACGAGAAGGGACGACGATTGTCCCACCCCTAGTGGTGAGTGGAAACTCAAGTCAGCGTGAAATAGTGTTCAAATTGTGCAGGTCTGCTGCACCTTGTTGTTTCAGACGCTGATATGATACCTGCCTAAATATTTAGTTACTAATACTGAAATGGTACCACAGCAAAAACCTAAAACATCAGGAAATAACAGATGATTTTTTTAACAGATGATCAGTTTTTTGTTTGTTTGTTTGTTTTTTAATCAGTTAAAAATATTAGAGAATGTAAAAAGAAGCCTGAACACAACAGGAGTGAATTATTGTACCACAGTGTGCTTTAAACACCTTTATATCCTTGTAGACAAAAGTAGAAGCAGCACATTAGTGTATATTTTAATCGCCCACCTCACTCTTTCCACAAGAATTCAACTGATCATTTATAACTAACACCTTGTAAGTTCTTTTCAGTCAAACAGTTTTCATTGCTCTTACCTCATCAAGCTTCAAAGGTGGAAACAGTTTGCTTGTTGCGAAATAAATCACATTTATTCGATCTATCACATTTGCTAACTTGTTTCTCTTTGAGTTAATGTATAAGTTTGGTTTCTGTTAGCGAGATGCTTGGTGAATTTGTTGGGTCACTCAGTCTGCATAGCTTTAAAACATCGTTTACAGACGGACTTTGTGGGCATTCCTTCACTTTTGAAGCTAAATGATTCCATATTTCACGTTTTGTGTCTGTCTTACCCCCAGTATCAATGCTTGGATTTGCAGCTATGTCTTTGAGCTCTAAAAGCATCTGGAGAGAAAAAAAGCAGTTGGCATGTTCATTGGAAATGCAAAACACTGCTGATCAACTAAATCAATACTCTTAAAACAGCATTTAGTATCATTTTAAACGGCAAGATATCATCATACTTTTCTAGTATGTGGTATCACAGTCCCACTTTGATTGAGCTAGTGTTTGGTTATTGTCCAGATATCTTTTACTTGGACACTCCAAATTGGTTGTGGAGGCCGAAGACTAACACCAGCAGCAGCACAGCCTTCACAGCTGCTGACACCAACACAGATCATGGTGACAACAGAAACATTAGCAGCAGAAAATGGTTATAAAAGTGTCGCCAAAGTTAGCCGAGGTGTCTCAGTTTGAGCATCTATGACCTGACTCACTCCAGCTCCTGGCCTGTAACTTCAGTTAGTACCAGACAGCCTCAGTAAAGAAGAACTTGTGCAGATGTGACTCATTTTAAACACCCAGCTCGTGCATTTTGTAGTAGGACTGTGACAAATGATTATTTCCATTGTCAATAAATACACTGATTATTTTCTCCATTCATCTATTTATTTGGTTGTTTGGCCTGTAAAATATCAGTAAATGTCAGTTAGTGTTTTCCAAACCCCAAGATGACGTCCTCAAATGTCTTGTTTTGTCCACAACCAAAAGATATTCAGTTTACTGTCATGGAGGAGGAAAGAAACCGAAACAATACTCCAATTTAAAAAGAGTGAATTTAGAATCACACAAACCAGCTTGTCAGTTATCAAAATAGTTGACAAGTAATTGATTAATGATTAATCATTACAGCTCTACTTTCAGCTAGAAACAATGAATTTAAAGGTGGAACTAATGGTCTCCGGATTGATTTTACAATGAATCAGTGATTTGATCCATTAAAATGGAAGATGATGGTGAAAAATGTGCATCGCAGAATCACCCAGACAACAAGATGACATTTTCAGATTGCTTCCTTTGTCCAGTCAGCTGTCTAATCAGGCTGCAGCTAATAATTATTTACATTGTCTAGTCATATGTTGGTTATTTTCTCGTGGAATCGATCAGCTGTTTGGTGTTTAAATGTCAGAAAATGGTCAAACATGCACGGAGTTTCCCGAAGCGCGAGATAACGTCTTCAAATGTCTTCTGTTGTCCACAACAATAACTATTATTATTAATAATAATAACAATAATCTAATAATCTAACCTTTTTTGATCTCCTTGGGGAAATTCCTCCTCTGCATTGACCCATTCTATTCTAAGTTAACCTTAACTAGGAGCAGTGGGCTGCCGTGGTGCAGCGCCCGGGGAGCAGTCAGGGGTTAAGGGCCTTGCTTAAGGGCCCACAGTGCTGGTGACTGGGTGGTGACTTTTCCCACCTCAACCTCTTGCCAGTCCGGGGACTCAAACCGGCGACCCACCAGTTACAAGTTCGCTTCACAAAACCACTAGGCCACCACTGCTCAATAATTGTGCATGCATTGGCCAGGAATCCAAACCG
>OMNN01028377.1:0-22311 GCA_900302755.1 Chromis chromis | reverse complement strand
ATATCAATTTGTGAATAATACAGGGAATTTAATGCCCAAATATGCAACAATTAAAGAAAAAAGAAAAAAAACAGTATATATATATATAATTCAATTTAGGGCTGCACGGTGACTCTGTTATTAGCACCGTCGCCTCACAGCTAGAAGATCCCCGGTTCGCGTCCCGGTTAGGACTCCTGGGATCTTTCTGTGTGGAGTTTGCATGTTCTCCCTTTGCAGCGTGGGTTTTCACCAGGTACTCCGGCTTCCTCCCACAGTCCATAAACATGCTGAGGTTAATTGATTATTCTAAATTGTCCATAGGTGTGAATGTGAGTGTGCTTGGTGGTCTGTCTCTATGTGTGGTCCTGTGATAGACTGGTGACCTGTCCAGGGTGTCCCCTGCCTTCACCCGAGTCAGCTGGGATAGGCTCCAGCTCCCCCGCGACCCTAATGAGGATTAAGCGATGTATAGATAATGGATGGATGGATAATTCAATATAACATCAATCATTTATTTATCAGAAGTTAGTAAATAAATATAATGAGGTAGCTATATATCTGTCGCTTTGCCAAATCTTCTGACAGTGGAGGGCTTTAACATCTCCTGCTACATACTGCCATACTTACTAATGTTGTCTGGTCACAGCATGGGTGGCAACTTTACAGTCTAACCATAATTAATGGATGAAATGCAAAAACAAATGAAATACTTTGAATGCAAATAAGCTGAAGAAAATATGCTAAAATAACACGGAATGAAAGCGTGTCTCTCCGTGGTGAAGCACTTAGCATGCTAGTGGATGAAAGAATTCTCTCTCTGTCTCACTTTAATTTAATTGGATGTGCAACAATAATACTAATACTCAAATTAATAATGAGTGATGTGAAATATTGAAGAGTAAACAGCACAACAAATAACATTTTCAGCCACATCATCTGACTGCTGTTGTCAGTTTAAAGTTTCAAATCACTCCCTCCTCCTTCTGAGCTCGGCAATTGTACTTTTTGTGCAAATACTTTGATGTGTTCGATGTTTCTAAACTGGTAGTGTTTATATTCTGGAAGCAAAGTGCCTCCCTTTGGATCAAACAATCTGTCAAAGCAATCCGACTTTCATTGACGTTAACTCCTCTGAAGCAGCCATTAGTCTGCGGTGGTGGCAGAATCTTTATTTTAATAAAGATTTTGTCTAAAAGAGATCATAGTGCCATTTTACACAGTCATTTCCCATCGAATGCAATCAAAGCCCACTTGTCTTGACCTAACAGATAAAAATACACTGTCTCTGTGATGATCTCACTCAAAAATACATAGACTGTTGGAATTACAAGGTGACACGAGAGCATTTCTTCAGGTTGCTGGCTGAAGAGTTTCGATCAATACAAGCTGTTAAGACCTAGAAGCCTCCAATAGATCAAATGGTCAGCACAGGTGAGAGATAGACTTAAAGGGTTTTAGAAGTCAGCGAAAGTGGTCTGAAATCAATTTGCAAAGGCGGAAAGATGATATTTCCAACCACATTTTCTATAACCATAATGTGGTTATTGGTCCTACCGAGCAAGTTGGGTGGTGGTGGGGAGCCACATTACCACGGCCACCAGGGGAGGATGTTATAAAGTGATCATGCAATTATCTTAATGGCTGTGGGACACCCAAGCATAAATCAATGTTCCAGCATTAGATTAAGACCTACACCCGAACTCATCGTCTACTGGCCGCGTGAATGAGAGACGAAGGTGAGGTGAAAACAATAGCTGGAAGTGCGAAAAGGTGTAGGAGGGGAATTTCCCAGCAGATCTTGATGACGTTCCAGAATATTCTGCAAAAGCGTGTTACACCTGACGGGAAGCCGAGCCAAGTCAATTAATATATTTTGAGCCGGCGAGACCCTTGCGCTCTCTGAGGATCGGCTCGTATTCCCCTCTTCTCGCGCAAACAAATGAAGCACCTGAGCATGCCAGTGAAGGACGTGGCGTGTCAATCAGAAATGTGATTTGCCATGAAATTGTTTCACGTGGCTTTATTACCGGAGAACGATGAGAATGCAGGTTTTTACATAGAAAAAGTGGACACATTTGCATTGCTGTGTGTGTGCAAGTATTATGTTCCCTGACTTTCATGTATGTGGTTTGGTATATTGATTTGACAGCACACTGCAGCTCAAGAATGGGTATGCAATAGGAATGAGGGTCTAGGTATCAGAAAGCTGAAGAGGTAGGCAGTAGTATTTCTTTCCCTTTTTTTTTGACTAAAGAAAAGGTAGCATTAAATGGAGTGACTTTAAGTCCTTCATGCAGAGCAGACTGTGATTAGGGGCTTAACTCCGCTACAGCCCCCCTCTCCCTCTCTGTGTCTCCATCTTTGCCTCAGCCACTGCCTCTGGGACACACACGCCTCTCTGTGCCAAAGCTCCGCAGCTCTTTCTCCAGCTCTTTGCAGCTTCTCTTGGCAGTCTGAGTTACAGTGAGTAGAAAGGATGAAGAAAAGGAGGCAAAAGAGAGAAAAAAAAAGAAAAAGAAATCCCAGATTAAAAGAGATGTGGCCGAAGGGGCCAAAGCCATTTCCTACAAAAATAAAGTTTTAAAGCAGCGTAGCATGAACAACACGCACAGGTCACCTAAGGGAGCTCGAGCACACTGCTGGCTGTGTGCAGCTCCGTGCACCCCGGTCCACTCAGTGGGAGCTGGAGAGGGTGACTGGGCGAACTCGTTAGGTACCGGAGATAAACCTTATCACAAGTCTGTTGAGTGCGAACAGCGGGGGCGGACTGACTGCTCTCAATTTATCTCTTTCATTCTTTTCCTCTCTCTCCCTCTCGCTCTCTCTCTCTCTCTGAGAATCAGGCGCTATCTTGGTTAATAGACAAACCACATTCTGATGGTCCTTGTTGTTTAAAGAGTCAGCGCACGCTCTGTTTCACTGCCCTCTCTGCCATTTTGAAAGATGAAACGGAGCAGGTTTGGCAGTTGGCCCAAAGGGAGGGTGTGAGGTGGTTGGGTTAAGGGATTAATAGGAGATACTATAACAGAAAGGGTAACAGCTGAACCAGACTTTTGTACAGCAGAATTGGCTGTTAAATGGCACAATTAATACCATATTCGGCATTGGTAGCATGCTGATGCATCATGTCAGTTTCAATATGACTGATGCTTTTAATTATTGCAGATAAACGAGTTAAATATCAGCTCAGAATTAGATGGAACTTTTAACAGAAAATTTAAAAAGAAATTCGGCATTGATGTTATGTGTCATTGTTCCTAAGTGCATTACTCTGCCAAAACGAACCAGTTTCGAAAATGTTTTTAGCTGAGTAATTATCCAAGTCATTTGTCAACAAAGAAATGCCTGACTTCAGCTAGTTCCGTTTTTAAAAAAATGACTGTATTTACAGCTGTATAACATTTTTGCAGACAGGTTGGACAAAACAAGCAACGTGAAGATGTCACCCTAAACTCTGTGGTCTAAGGTGCCTATGATGATTTTCATTGTAATATATTTATTATATGAAAAACAGTCAGTTGCAGCCTTTACATGGAATTGCAGTTAAGTCTTGGAATGATGTTTACATATCTCTCTTAACTGAGGCCTAGTAATTATATCTGTCTGCATTCCGCTGTTCCCTTTCATCTCTCTATTTGACTTATGGTTCCATCAGCTGTATTTTTCAATTCTGTCAGGCAGGCCATGTTAGTTTGAAGCCCGCATACCAATAATAGATGTATTTATGAAAGCCAATAATTTGACAGCTCAGCAAGCTGTTTAACAACTGGCACGCAATGGTGTCCCATAGTGCATTGGAAACTGAAAGGCTTAAATTACATACTTGTTTCCATCTAGGACTGATATATTTTCTTTTGCACAGTATTTCTCTGTAACAGCTTATTTAGCAAAAGCTCTGTGTGAGATCAATGCCCGGTTCCCTGTCTTGGTCTAGCCACTCTCAGAGAGGTACACGTGCATTCTATATTTGCAGTATTTTACGGTGAGGGGACAGGAATCCCTTGGCCACATAATGATTCATAAACGCCTCATATCTCCTCGAGTAGGAAAGCACCTCTTCCTCTGCAACTCTAAAAAACGTTCTTAAAGATCCAAGGCTACAAAGACTTGTGAAATAGTAAAGGGACACGTTTCCAGACTCCGTTTATGAGGCATTAGGCTAGGACAGGGTTGAGGATGGCTGCTATGCCAGAGCTCTTATAATACCTTGGGGGATTTCATCATGTATGCTTTGAAGTGCGGAATGACAAACTGGAAAGGGGTTTGGGCTGCATCAGGGTTAGCTTTCTTTCTCTTTTTCTGAGAGGATTAGCTTCTGTGTCTCAGCACAGAAAACGGCAAAGCCTGCTCACATCTCACTCCTAATACACCCCGCTAGTTTACATAGATCACACAGATGATCATTACTATTTATTTATTTACCTGTGCATGTCTTTTTATTTATTTTTTTCCGTTTTTGACTTTAGCTTTGAAATCCATTAATAGCATTATAGGTCCTTCCTGTCATTGCCATCTGTTGAAATCACACCGTCCTGGGTCACTGGGGTCTGCGCTTGTTTACTGGAATAGCTGGTGCTTTTGGGGCATGTTGTGCATGTCCCCCTTGCTCGCTGTGTCATCCATCTTCCCTGCTGATGGAGTGATAAGAGAGCAGCACTGTGCATTCCGCTAACCACATGAAAGTAAGCGCATGTAAAGAAAATGAGCTTGTTGAGTGGCATCCCTGGCAGAAGCAAATACACTGTGTTCATGGCTACATTTATAGCATTGTCTAGGAAATGACTGATTTACGAACATAATGACTCAAAGCTCTTACAGCCAAGATGAATGAAAGGGCTCAGTGTGAAGGCTGTGCGTGTGTAGCACACCACAGATGAGACGCTATGTTATGAAATATGGATTAAAAAGGAGAAGGACAGTGTGAAAAGGTGGCCTTTCCCTCAAGCAACGCCTTTTCTGATGATTTATTTCCTCTTCCCCCTCTAGACTGTTTTTTATTCAAATTTTTTTTAAGGTAAAGTCATCAAGTTGACACCTTACGCAATGCCTCTCCCTCTGTTTTTCTTGAAGGTCGTTTGCTACCTTTCAGAATAGCAGATATCAGCCACCTCTCTGATTTGTTGAGAATAGATGCCACAGCATGGATTAAAAGCTCGTTGGAACCACGTCTCCACCCGGGCGTAGCAGCTCCCGTTCTAACCCTGCACTAATATCCTTTGGCAAACAGAAAAACAGAAACTGCAGGATGTGAAAGTGCCTGAGACTGTTTCGAGACAGCACATCGTTCTCTCTCAGACCTGATCCTCATCAAGATCACTTTGCTTTTTCTTTGTATTTTGCTTGTTAGAAATGTTGGAATAGTCTGCAGTCAGCAGGCTTTTCTATGACTATCAGGGTCAAATAAATGATGATGCTGACAACCAGTAATGGTGAGAGTGCTGTGCTCTGTTTCACAATTTGTGCCTCAATATCTTTTTTCCAAATTATGCTCAGATATGCCACCACTGACAACACATCAGCTACTTAATTTAGGGGAATTGTTCCTGCATGATGTTTTATTTGCATTGCATAGTTTGCCTTTTAGGTGTCACCACACATTAAGTGTCCCGCTGATGTTTTCAGAGCATGAAACTGAACCTAATGTGGCGTCTGTGTTTAACATCAATAGCTGCTGTCTTCAGCGTTAAATCCATAAATACTAGCCCATTCCAATGTTGGATGAAATGCTTCTAGTTGTCCTTTTTGCAAGCTTCACTCTGCACTGGTAGATTTACTGTGCATTCTTAAACATCCTGAATGAGCCGCCAAATATGTTACGACCTCAGCTCAAGGGAAGTAACGTTAAGGAACAAACAAAACTAAACAAACCAGATTGTGAGTTTATTAATGAATCCATGAGAACAATGGACAGGCAGAGTGGCGTGGAGACTCGGCTCCTGCAGAGGATCCTGTCTGAGAGAGACAGCTGCTGATGGAGGACAGACTTTTAAACCTTGCAGGTGTCACACATCAGCAAGTAGGACTGGTAGGCTGCACGCCTGGTTCCCCTGCAACTCACCAGAACAGGCAGACACAGAAAGCAATGTCCAGGGACATAACACAGTATAACATGAGTCCCAAAAATTATTTTTAATGGAGAAAAATAACTTACCCCTATGTGATCCTGAATTTACCTCTCAGAGGCTTTGTAAACATGTACCTATATTCTCTTCACAAAAACAGACCACTGCTGCTCATCCTCTGAGTTCAAAGAGGGCAGACAAGCGTTTGGCATGCACAATATAAGAAGGCAGGAGGAAGTGTCAATCTAATTTCTCTGTGTGAAGCTGGATCAGAGCAGACCTGTCGCTGGAGCTGATACGACTTCGCCCTTCTGGTCACCGTGGCTCGGCTCAGCGAAACCCAACTCCAGACACACCAAACTTGTCACTGTCACAAATACAGGGGGCAGTGACAGCACACAGTCTCAGACTGCTTAACATTCCCGATCGAAGAAGACCTCTCTCTGAGGTCAGGGCAGAAGTCAAACTTTGGCATTCGCAAAGAACAACTCTGAGGGAGTTGCGACAGTTTCCAACATCTTGGCTAATGTAACAGGAGTGTGCAGAGGTCAGTCTTTCTTTGTAGATCTGGATCTCTACTCTGCCACTGCTAAGCAGCATTAGCAGTAGGGTTTATTGAACTCAAGTAATGGTCAGAAGGTACTTTCAGGAATAGAGCAGCAGCTGCCGGCTTTGTGCCTCTCTTTGCAATAAATTTAAATCCTGCAGCAAAAAAAGATGTAAGTCTCGCAGAAATGGAGATTTGGTGGGTGGGCACTCCTGCTGAAAAGCTTAACTGACAGGTGCAAAGTTAATAACAGGAGGTGGCTATGGTCGTGTGCTTTTCACAGATTTCATTAGCACATGTGAAAAAAATTAATAGTACCTCTAAGTGTTGAAAGCCTTTTGAGCATCCATCCATATTTTTGCTCTTATAATGGTTGATTCCAACTTTGTATTGTTCCTAATGTTCTCAAGTGAAGTCATCTTTATTCATATAGCATGTCTGAAAAAATAGAAGTAGACTGAAAGGACTCTCCATTTGTGACAAAGGATTAATAATACAAAAGTACATTTTCTTCTTAAAGTATGAATTAAAATTAAATCACAACTTAAGGCATGCTAGTCTTCTTCTAAATGTTTTATAGTATATGTGATGTCACTAACAACACGAGATATTAGAGGTATTAAGTCATGAATGGGTGCCGGGCTCACCAAAAGTACCATCTTTTCTCTCTGCCACTTATTGGCCAACACAGCATTAGTGGCTATGCTGCCAGAGCAGACAGCTAAGTTGCTGATGTGTGTGTATTGAATTGAATAGAGGTGTATTGAATTTTTAAAAAAAAGTGCAAATACCCAAGAGGCTGTGTTAGCAACCAGCATGTTAGTCTAATCATGTCATCATTACATCCTGCGTACCTAAGCTTTTAATTAATTTACTAAACAGCTGGAACAGGGACGGTGAAAAGGATTTGGAATTTTTAATTTGTGTTGCAATGATAGGATCGAGTTGGTTTTGTAACTGCTGAGTCTGGCTGTCACAATAAGGGTGTACTAAAGATATTAATTCACTGGATGTACACTGTTCACACTGCTGTGTGGCAGAATGCATATGTCTGGCTTCTGTACTTTGCATTTCCTTCTTCATGTATTGCTCTTCTTGCCAAAAGAGGGCAGAGTAGTGCCTGTATATACGTGTGTGTGTGTGTGTGTGCGTATACACACACACACACACACACATACACATACACACACACACACGCACACACACACAAATATATATATATATGTATGGGTAGCCACACCCACTGCTTGACAGTGAGGTCATTTGCAAAGGGCCTGATCTGTTGCCGTGACAGTTAACATACTAATTACAGGGAATCATAGACGCTCTAGCAATGCCTGAGAGTAGTTCTTCCTTCTCTGGCCTTGGGGTTGTGCTCACTCTGTACTTGTCAAGATAGCATGCAGGAACAAATTATGCACCCAGAAGGGAAATCCTGCAGATCTGCTAAATGTGCTAATTTGGTCACATTCTTCCTCTGTGATTATACATCAACGTGGAGAGGACGATAGGCAAAAACTGCATCAATTCAAAAGGAAAGGGAAGAAAGCCCTCTCTCCTCTTTGATTTCCTATTGTGCCAAAGCAGTCCTGTCTGTTGCAATGATATCTCCCCTCCTTATTCTCTGCTCGGCTAATTAGTCTTCCTGCTACTTGCTTTCAAGACATGCACAACTACCACTCTGAATGCTGCTTAATTTATTGTTGTTGGCCGCTGTTAGGAGATTTAAGGACGGGTTGTCTTTACCTTCTGCTTTCTTTTAAGGTAGGTGTGCAAATCTGAGCTTTCCATTTAGCCTTCATGTTATTTACAAGGTTTGTTCCCTCGATTTAATTGCTTTATGTTGAAACTCATGAGTTCACTTGTTGTTGTTCAGTTCTGTCATGAAAAACCAACTCCTGGGTTTATCTATCCAAGACTATTAAAGCTTTTTTAAAATATCAAAATAGAATGGAAACAGTGGGCCTACAATGTGGTGCTTGAACAAGCAGATTAGAATTTGTGAAGCAGTTGTGATTTGTGTTTGTCTCATGTTATGCCAAACAGGCCGCCATAGAATTAGGATCCAAGGATTGTAAGGGGCAGATTCAAATTCGGGAGGTGCTCCTTGATGTGCAGAGCTTCCCTGGCAAAATTAGCTGCAGCCGCCACATGGCTAGGACCTAGCTGGCACCACGGCTCCCTTTGTTCTGCGTTTCCTGCCATCTGATATTAAGGATTATAGAAAGCCTCGTCCACTCTTATGCCCAGGGTTTCATCCAGGACCCCATGTCGACAAACAGTTGTGTCAGCTTCTGTCTTTGACGTGGGTGAAGATCGCTCCTCCACAGCTTGTCTGGTCCCCAGTGCGGATCTCTCCCGTCTCTGGCAAAAAGGGGAAGGGAAAGATGGAGGAAGTGATTGACTACACAGAGAAGTTTTGGCCTGTAGTCCTCTTTTGAACCCATTAATGCAGGGGCAGTACACCGCTTTCATCCAGAGTTGGAACTGCCATGGCCGCAGGAGTCAGCGGTGTGGGTGTGTGGATCGGTGTGTGTGTGTGTGCGTGAAGAGGGGGGCATAGCGACACAGCGAATTTGCATCACATTTGTTGGGCATGTTGCAATCGTTCAGCTAGGAGCGGTGAAGGACACGAGGAAGGAAAATCTCAGTCGAGTCATGAATATGAGTTTGTAATGTCCTACCAATGTCAGGCTGTGGCTCTGAGCAGCGATATGCAAAACCACTCTCCAACTTCATTCCACTTATTGCTGATATGATCTGTGGCATGGCCAGGGGAGACAGGGAATCGTTACTGTACAGACAGTGGTTATTAAATTGAGGGAGATGTCCTGAGCTGGTTTTAATAATAAGCTGATAGCCATATGGTTTGGCTGCAAGTCGTAAGCACCTCTAAAGGACCTCATAGAAGACCTATCAAGAGTTAAAAAATCAGGCTGTCTACTCAGCCTTCTCGTGCAGATGGTTTAATCTCATTGTCTTCAAATGACTTTGAATATTCTGGGTGTAACGCAGGCCTGCAAGCACAGCAGGTGGTTGGCCCCTTTGATCTCTGCGTGTAGATGCCGGTGGAATTTAAATCACAGGGTGACATCTAGCTCATGAAATCATAACATGAACAGCAAGTTTCCGCTTTGATCCTGTTGTCCTATTGTATTAGGTTCATTAGAGAATATGATGTATTAGAAAAGAGATAATGAGCAAACAACATTTTGCCATCCCCATATGGCCGTGTCATGATAGTGTGCATGTCCACAAGTAACGTGTTTGTAATGTTAGGGGTTACAGTAGGTAGTATACTTTATACTGTAGATGGTAAATGGTCTGCACTTATATAGCGCCTTTCTGTACCTTAGCGGTACCAAAGGCACTTTACAATGTGTTTCTCATTCACCCATTCACACACACATTCACACACCAATGGCGACAGACTTCCATGCAAGGCGCTAATCTGCCATTGGGAGCAACTTTGGGTTCAGTGTCTTGCCCAAGGACACTTCGGCATGTGGGGGGACCGGGGATCGAACCGCCAACCTTGCCGCTGGAGGTTGGCGAACGTTGGAGAACGTTGCTCTGCTGGAGTCAGTTTTTAGGCTCCACAGATAATAAGCTGCTCAAATTAAGCAGCATGTTAATGTACCTGCACAGATTCAGTCGATGTTGATAGTGTGTAATGACATTTCCAATAAAGAGCAGGTGTTTTATTTGAATTTACCCACTTTAGCCTATTTATCAATGTGTACAGCTCTTAAAGTTAAAAGTATAACCACGAAAAACTCACAAATAGTAAATCTACGTACATAAATGAAAGTAAATAAGGATGTCACCTTGGTGCACATTAAATAACGAAAGCAGGTTAATCCCAGAGGTGCACGGAGGGCGACCAGGACGAAGCTGCTGCACCGAGCTGAGGTTAAGGTTCCTGGTGGTCAACTTCAAATAGACTCACGGTTGTTTTTAGACTGCAGAGTCCTTCTTCTTGCAAGGACGACTATCAGTCCCTGGTGGCCAAAGACTCCAGAAGGTCAGATCTGGCCTCGGAGTCAGAGACGTGCAGGACAATAGAGCTGTCAAGGGATACAATGGAGGGAACATGCTTGGAGTTTGTTCATGCAGTCAATCTTTGCATTTGTTTTCATGGTGTGTTGCATCTAATTCATTTGAAAGTATAACTGGCAAAAGATCTATCAAATAATTTTCTATCATCAGTACACATCGCTATTGTTTTATCACCAAGGCCTTGATGAGGACAAGAAATCTTTCTGCAGCATTGTTTCAGGGTTTCAGTGACTTTAGGGTATTGAGACGGTATGTTGTTGTTGAAAATTTGATTAGATCTTATTGACTTCTTTCAGCCAAACTATAAGTTGCAAATGTCGCATGTTTGTTTCGGGTTGCCCGGGGGTTGGGATTTAAGTAGTCAGGATTTAAATATTCTGGATTTAAATACTATGGATTTAAATATTCTGGATTTAAACAGTCAGGATTTAAATACTCTGGATTTACAAATGTAACGATTCACCTTGATCTCTATGAGGTAGCAGCCCTTATCAATAAGCCACTACTGAATAGTTATGCTGTGAATAACTTTAAAATACAGATTAGAAACATTTTTTTTCAGTTTTTAGGCATAATTGGGTTTTTTCTGTAACATAACAGCAAGTATCTGTGAAATAACGACCCCTTAAGGGCATTTAATTATGATAAAGAGTTGTAATTTTACAGTCAAGAAATGAAAAAATACATATAATTGTGTTAAAATATTAACATTAAATGTTTTTTTCATTTTTTTCACAATTGGAGTATAATTTTACAAAGTAATTTGAGAAAACTGGAAAGAAATCTGTTTTATGATGCTACCTTGTTGAAAATAATGTTGATTTTATACTGTGTCGGTGCGTCTCAGATGTTTTTTGATGCTTGTGAAGCTGTCAGAAGTTAGCTGTCCACATTTCGTGACCAGATCCTCGCTCTGCAACACAATTATTACTCAGCAATCAAATCATGAGCTAAGTTTGTGTTCTGCATCCTCGTCTTGATGGTTTTGTAATGAAATGTACTTTGTGTTCCAGTTTTCCTTCATTTTAGTGTTCCCTGATTGGATCTAAAAAGAAATCATTTCAGTTTGAGGTTTTTGTGTGTGATGTGCTGAAACTGGAGAGAGTCGTGCCGTTGCTAAGCTGCGAAAAGGGGCGTCTGATTGGGTGGAGGCAGAGTGTAACTCAGGATAACTTCAGTCCTCGATTGCCCGAAACCTGAACAAATTAGCTTTTAAAAGAGAATAACCTCAGGTCTTTCTTTCACTGCAAAAAACACACAACATAGACGTCTCAGTTAATGACACAACATTTTTTTAATCTCAGTTAGCAGACAAGGTGAGGTAACCCCGGTGATTTACGGAGCCGCTGGATTAGCCGAGCTCCTTAATGAAGAGAACAGAGGGAGTCATCCATCAGCTCCAGACAGCGTCATATCTCTGCACAGCGAGAACAAAACACCCAGGGGAGTAAAACATGAGCTGCTCGGCCGGCCGGATCACCTTCCAGTGGAAACGTTACTGTACATGAGCGCTGCTTAGTCATTCAAATAACCAAACATGGGAGAAATATTCGATGACGCCTCAAATTCATTAAAATTCTTGGGCTGCTGTAATCTAATCTGGAATGAAAACCACCTATATGTGTACTGTGGTTATATTTATAGTAATGGAGCCAAATAACACACTGATTTATGACTCAAGCTTTCTTTATATAATCCTCAGTGTGGTTTTCACACTCAGAGTAATGTATTATGAACTACATGTGTCCTAATTAAAGTTTTTTTTTGGACCAAATCCAATCTGATACTTTTATTTCCTCAGATGATGTCCAAATATGTAGCTGACACATTAAAATAACAGCTGGAGCTATTAAATCCCACATATGAGCTTCTACTTAAAGGTGATTTTTGGCTGAGCACATACACTAGGCCGCCATGTGCATTTTAACTAGAGAGCATTCAAAGGTTAACTTTTAATTAAGTGACTCATGAAATTAAATTGATTGGCAGCAGCTGATGTGATGTTTGTCATGTGAAAGTGAGGGTCAGAGCTGCCTGGGTATGACAAGCTGCTACTTGACTGTTACTCGCTAATTGGAATGAGAGGAGAGAGATAACAGCTTTGTTGGCATCAGAGTCTGAACTCAGAGTGTCTCACTTCATTGTGGCTTACTGGCTTCCAGTTAAGTGGATAACAATACATTAATACAAGCTGTGATCAAAAAGTTCAAAATCAATTTGGTCGCCATCCCAGTTTAAAGAATCTCATTGTGCAGTGATGCTCTGCTCCCAGTGCTCCTGCAAGATTTGAAACGCTCCCCGGAAGCTGTGCTATGTAAATACGCCGAATCTCAACTGAATCTTCAACTGTATATTGTGGAACATGAAGTGACAAGAAGCTACATCTAGTGAGTAGGGTGGCTGGGGAGCAAGAGCCCAGCATTCATACTTCATTTTGCCATAGTTCAGATTGTTTGCAGCGAATGTTCTCCCTTAAACATCTCACGGCTTTACAGTAGAACGCTGTATTGACAGTCCAACTCTGGGGGACTGATTCACAGTGCAGAACCATGTGAATGTAGGAGAAACCATTGAAGATGCTCCTGGTACTTCTTGTCAGATGCACCTTGTCCAGTCTTGGAAACTGGGGGTTCTTCCACTGTTCTAATTGCTGTTTCTTCTCTCGATGGTAGCTGCAGACCCACCACCTATTACAATGATACAATATTTGTGACCTGTCACAGGGAGGTTAGTGGCAAAAACCAGGGACTTGACGTTCACCCAGAAGACCAGAGTTTGTATCCTGTGATGGATGAAACAATTAATCTCAGAATTAAGTTTTGTTTGTCTACTTTCAGGTTTTCACTCGCTTTCTGGTTCGCATTCGGCACAAACATTTTGTGGTTAGGAAAATATCACGCTTTGTTAGACACCAAATTTACTTGGTTAATGTCAGGATATCAAGAAGAATATCATAGTTTGGGTTAAAATGTGGCTCTTTCACTACATATTTAAAACTTCTCTTACTTTTTGTGGGTTACCGGGGCCCACCGCATTTGAACAGAACTTTTCTGTATCTGTATTACGAAATTTGCAAGTCATAGAATGTAAGCCTGATTTAATTTCCCTGCCCGATACAGTACAATGCAAAGTCCTCAGAACAAACTACAGATTTAATTATACTGCTATAGTTCTAGTCCTCTGAAAGTCATTTAAGGTCATATTGTCATGGTTTGATTGGTCTCTATTATTATAGATTGTCAGTAGCTGGAGTATCTGAAAAACTCAGCATTCTGGTGCACCAGCAACGCTCTGAGACAAAAGCTGCTTCACCCCGAGGATAAAACAGCCAAACTCCAGCTCAGCAGTGTTGTATATGCAGTACAATGCAGCAACCTTTATATAGGGGAGGCTAAACAAAAGATCCACAAGTTCAGCTCAGAAGAGCAGCTCCTCAGGACAAAACTCAGATATTCAGCTGCATCTAAAGGATAGAGGATAGTAATGTACACATTGAGAACAGTAACATTAAACTGGAATGCCACTTATCAGGTACTTATAATGCACTACTGGTAGTTTACAAATCATTGAGCCATGTGAGTCAGGTGTGATTTGTGGGTGCAAATAAATATCTAAGACTCCCCACCAGTCAGTTAGAAGTGAGGAAGCCTCTTAGATGAGAGGTGAATTGTCTTTAGAAACCAAAAATAAGTCTAGCTTCCTTCACTAGCCTACCAGAGATGATTACTTCTACTCTCTTTCTTTCTCTTCTTTCTATTTTATTTCTAGAATGCATAATACTTTAGTTACTTCATGTCAGCATGTTTATCCCATCAGCTAAGGAAAGATGCACCTGAGCAGGCGTGAAGGACAGCAAATGAAGAGAAGCAAAGCATGTTGTGAACTGTCTTTAATTATGTCATGTAATTCCTCAGATAGATAGCTTCGGCTTAGCATTGCATGCACTCTGAAACTGCTGACTGTTGCTGTTTTCAGTGTGTGTTCTTTATTGTGGTCAACAGCAGTCGGTATCAGACGAAGGATTATCTCCATAACTAAATCAAAGCCAGGTGATGATACCATCTTGTTATCGTCACGTTAGCATTGTAATTTGTGGCTTCGCTTGGGGAATCATCACCAGCAGCTGCAGTAGCGTAATGGAGGTGATTCCTCTGTAAACATTAACATAACATGTTCACATATGTTGCTCCATTTTCATCTCCAGTCACAGCGAGCATGTAGTTTTTTTTTAAAAGCCGAGCGCTGCGAGCCCCTTCACTTGAAAATGGATCCAACTGAGCAGAGAAATCCCGCTCTGACTGACAGTCCCAACAGTTCTTCCAGTAATTAGCTCCTTTTGCTCGTTCCTGCACATGTTCAGTATCTATGACTTTCCCTCCAGGCCTCCAAATCTCTCAGGTGAAGACAATGCATGATGAAATGAGGAGCTTATTTCTGACGGTAATAAAAGCAACAACAAAAAAATGCTTACCTCCATGCAAACTACAAGCAATTATTTCCAGTAATGCCTCACATCAGATTATGCTCTTAGCAGAAGAGGCTTGCTTCATGCACATAGTTCAGCAAAACAACTTAATAGAAAAGAAATGGTAATGCTGATGGAATCAATATGAGATCCATTTGTATGAATTTAATACATTAAGGTCATCATTGAATTACACGTTCCATTTCTAGGTTATTTTATTCCCTCCCTTATCTTTTCAGCTATGCAAGAAGCAGAGCAGAAAGCACTCTCTGCCATGCTTTTTTGAAAATTACACACAAATGGAATTGATAAATGCACCGCAAATGACGTTTGCTGTCTTAGTTTAGGTTCATATGCTTTCTCTAAGTGAGCAGTTGGAAGCACTAAAGCTGCTCTATATCGAGAGAAAGGCTTTAATCAGGAGGAGTGTGTCTGCCTTTGCTGACCTTGCCATCTGTTGCAAGTGCAGCCACTCGCATGTCGAGCTGACCATATGGGAGCAGAGCAGAGCCAGCGAAGCGTCTCACTGTTATTTGTCTTCCAGAACAACGTCGCAGAGCCTCCCAGTGAGCCTCCCACCACACGGTCACGCCTCCGTGCTCAGTCATGAGCATAACATGATCTTCAGAGCGCTTCACTTGCTCAGTCCTACACTCCCAGACCTCTAATAGAGGGAAAAACGTCTCAGTTAAGGGCTGATGAGGAATGTGTGGGCGTCGCTGCTGCTGCACACGATTACACTTCATAGGTTCATGTGTTAGTGGTGAGACGGGCAGTAGGAGGAACCATTACCATGTGAGCTGCTGCTTTCTAGATTAATACACCAGAGTGGATAACGATCGAGGGAAGATTAAGACTTCAGAGTCCAAATCGTGATCATATGTGTCATTTTTCTTTTCCTCGTTTCTTTTACTCCCACATTTTACCCAGACTTACACTAGAAGTCTATGTATGATCTAGGGCAGTGGTTCCCAGCAAATTTGAGTTGTGATATTTAATGTTTTTGTTCATGTCAAACCACAACCTCCAGGGCTGAGAATTGAAGCCAATTTTGAAGTGCCAGAAACTGCACTTCCTTAAATAGTGGCTGACACCAAAAGCAGGTCAGTCCCTGTAGACTCATGTTAAAATAACCAACTTTACAGCAGAAATAAACAGACTGGTACAAGAAATGGTTTGAGCACATGACACCTAAAGGCATAAAATTATGTGTGAATAAGGATGTGGCCGCTATGAGTGACCTCTTTGCTCATTTTTGAATTTCCTGGGAGTAAGATGGAGCCAAAATGGAGACATCAGGAGCCGCCACACTGAGCCTCAAATCCACTGATCAGGAAACATTATGTGCAATGTTGGGGTTTGTCCATTTTTACATGTAGTTCATGGTTATTGTCAACAAAAAACACATTGTAATGCAGGCAATGTCACGGAGTGTAAATATTTCCCACACTAATGTATTTTTAATAGCTTTTGGACAACATTGGAGCTCTGTGACACTGAGAAATTAAGTAAATAAAGCTTTGGATACACAGGCAACACTTTCACTGGATCAATATCTCATTGTTTTGGTCCTTTAATGGCATTTGTTGACAAGAAAAGTATAGAATATCACCATGATTATCCCTAAAATGAAGATGTGTCTCCCTGTGATGCCTTGATTATAGGTTACATACATGTACGAGCGGCTTAATCGGAGAGTAATTTTCTCTTTCAAAGCCCTCACATTGTTCCCAAATAAGAAACTAAGAACCAAGAAAAGCGAGTACTGGACTTGTGAGCTGAAAAAGAAATAGTCCTTCTTCTGTATTAATGCACTCGTGTGTCTCAAGAGGTAGACCAGATTGTTTAGCTTTTAAGAGATTAAAATGTCTCTTCTGTTTTGAAAACTGAATCTCCTCTTACAGTTTTTTGCCTGAAATCAACTGATTAAGTGACCAGTCTAAAGTTTAAAATAAGCATGATTTCTATTTTTGCAGTCTGTAACCCAAGTGCTCAAGTCTTAATATGACCAACTATATTACAGCATGTAAGTTTGGAATGTAGAAAACTGATATTGCTGCCTCGCACTCACTTGACTCACTTGGCTTTTTGGATATAGAATGACATTACTTCATCAATTAATTCGACATCAAACATTAAAATTGCCTTTCTGATATTGTTTATGTCCCTCAAAACGACTTTGAATCATTGCACCCGTGTCAAAAGCTCTTGGTCTTGTTCCTCGAGCCATTCCTGAGCAATTTTTGCATTGTGGTGGGGCACATTGCTCTGCTTGGGAAGGCAAGTGTCAAATAATGTTTAGATTCATGTCAAGTTAGTGTCTACACTAATGCCAGGACCTGGTTTTCCAGCAGAATATTGCATTGTAAAGATGATCTATGCTATGCACTTGACCTGTCAGGGGTTTTAAGGTTGTGGCTGATCGATATATCCGACATATATGTGAAATTGTGTTAAAATTAGAGCATGAATTTTTGAGTTATGGCCAAAAACGTGCTGTGTGAGGTTCCAGCGGCCTCTGACCAGCAGATTCCTATCAGTTCAAGCTTGTGCCAGACATTATGAAATTGCCCTGAAGGACTTTCTGATTTATTATCGCTCACAAGAATGGCACGGACGTGAGGTCGCCGTAACCTTTGACCTTTTCCCACTGAAATCTAATCAGTTTGAGTCCAAGTGGACGTTTGTGCCAAATATAAAGAAATTCCCTCGGGGCGTTTATGAGGCATCAGGTTCTCGAGAATGGCACAAACAGACGGATGGCAAACCTGCAAAACAAAATGCCTCCAGTCATTGCTATCACCTGGGTCGAGGCATATAAAATAAGGTATTTGATGGAAGGAAGTGGAAAAATATATGGTTAATTAGCCTCTAATTGCTGTTGTAGAAAGCAGAGCAAAAAAAAGAACACTGTGGATAGAAAAATAATCTATCTAATCAGCTCTCCTGTTTCCTTACTCACAGTTCTTCCTGTATCTCCCTCCCACTGTCATCCATTGGGCTTTTTTTGTTTTTAATTGACACATGAATACAAAATACCTCAGGATCTGGTGCTGTTACCTCATGTGTCGAAACCCAGAACAAGATAATATTTACCTTTCAAATCTTTCACTGCTGCTTTTCACAGATTTTTTATTTTTTTTAGAATTTTATAATCAAAGCAAACAATTGCGCACTTTGTTTGCTTGAAGCTGCTAATTGCTCAACCAGAAATTAGTTTTGGACAGAAAACAGAGCAGAATAGAACACCAGCAGTGCCGCCTCTTTGCATAACAGACAGGTTTTGATATTCATGAGAAAAAAGTTTGCAGGGGAGCAGCTTTTTCAGAACTCGCGATACAGTAAACTTTACTGTAGGCCAGCAGTGACAGATTGCGGGAGCATCTGGTTCAATGTTGTCCTGATGTTGACGCAAACAGCGGCTGCACAATAAGAGAAGCGTGACAGCAACACGTGAATCTTCCCGTCAACATCCTCGCTGGTTCTGATCCGTGATGCATCTGCTTTTCGCTCATTTGAAGTGTTTGACAGTTTCTAAATACAGAACGCTGAAATGTGCGCTTACTTGTTGTTTTACTCTTTATGTCTGACTAACTGTAGAGGTTTCCATCTGTATGCAGTGATTTAAAGTATATAAGAATATTCTCTCCAGCACTGTGCTTGTGCAGTTTTACTTAGTATACCTGCACTTGCATGTTAGTGTCAAATTTGAGTATTTCTTTTTTGTGCTACCTTATACTTCTGCCACTCTATTGTACAATTTCAGAGTCAAATATAGTACTTTTTATACTATTTTCTATAGTTTAAGTTTGAAAGGGATGTCAAAATTAGACCATTTATCGGAGCTATAAACTGCAAAAACAGTATATATAAATCAGATATCATCAAGTATAAACTTGAAATTGTGATATTTTACCGAAACTTCTATTTTAAAAATTCACCAAAAATAAAGGGTTTTCTCTACCCAGATTCTGTAAAAGACTAAGAATTCTGCGCTTCTTGCCGCAACTGGGAAGCCGTTAGTGACTCAAGTGTGATCAACAAACACATGATAATAAATCTGAAGCTTTTTGTCCGAAACTGCAGGCTTTACACAGAGCATTTAGCCAGTAAGTATGGAAACAAATTAAAAATCTAAGTAGCACAATATCAATAGTATCTAGAAGTACCATTTTTTTCCAGTACCAGTACTTGGAAAACATGTTTACATATTAATTACAGGTTTTTGTTATTTTTTGGTAAAAGAAATGTTTTTTTTTAAGGATTTATGGCATTATAACTTTAAAATTCTGCAAAAAACACATGTTTGAGTTCACTTTTAGCAGTGGTTGTTCTGTTTCCATATAGGTGCAGGACTTTATATTGCAGTGAAAAATGTGAGCAAAAAATGCCAAGAAACTGTAATTACCAAACAAGATTATAATATATCTCTCAATATAGTACTATAGGAGGACATACTGTGCAGACTGAGTATTTTTGCACATTTTTCTGATCGTCTAGAGTCTTGAATGGAACTTACATCGTATTACTGATCTTATTTTAATAAATAATCATAGAACCTTTTATCACTTGTAAATTCAACAAAGCCTCCCCAAAATTCACAGACAGACAGCACAGAGAGGCTCCATAATTAAGGGAAAATTATATGTTGCCAGCTTGAAAATGTAACTTGCACTAAAATTGTTAAGAATTGTGGTCATAATTGTCTCCGTAAATGCTACTCAGGAGCTCTTTGACTTTAGCTTCTGACAATCAGTCTGCATAAAGCATCATTTAACTGTACCCTTTCAGTTCCTCTTAACAAATTTCCAGTTTAATTGCTGGGAACGTCTCACTAACATTAGAGCTTTTAAATAAATAATCAGCCGTTTTAATCTTGTTTTTCTTGCGTCTTCACTCTCAAGTTGGGAATATAGCGACTAGAAGTGTAAATATTCTGTTTAAAGACATTGCAGACACATGACATCTATTTCTAAAGCAACAAAGCAACTCCTCTTTTATTATCACATGCTGCACGTACAAACCTGCAGCCGCATTTATTCTTTATTTCTCAGTACATCATATTATTTTCCCTCCTCCTCGTGAACGGCCACCCACACCGCAGCGCTCTCCTTTCACACTTGTAAATGTAACTGCAGATTACATTCTTTCAATCGGCTGAGTTCTCCCTTGGGGGTGACCGGCACACCCTATCAAATTTCTTCCTTTTTTTTATTATAAAGAAAAAGATGATTAAATGCAGGCTCTCAGCTCTTCTGCCTGTTAGATCAAAGCAGCCGGACCGCTGCTCGTGGAAGTAATTCAGCATTCTGCGCAGTGCTCTCTCAGAAAACGAGGCCACCTCACTTTGATGACTAAACCATTTCTCTCCCACTATTAATCTCACAGTATTGACTTGAAATGCAAGAAAGGTATGGCTACATGAGCACTGTCAGCAGCCGGGTGTGTGTGAACGTACAGACAGAAAACACTCCTTCCTTTGCACCATTAACTCTGCACAGTTGTCACTTCTTCTCTGCTGCTCCTGAGGACTCTGTTTCCAGCCCTGGGGGGGAGAGTCTGATGACAAAGTGTGCTTCTCGAGGGCACTTTACAAGCATCTGTATTTCCTCACCTTACGTCAGTCTCCGCTTGACAAACCGGCTGCACACAAACCCTTTTTTCTAGAGGGAATTTGTCAGGTCAGAGCTTGAAGTTATTCCAGGTGGCACTTCTTGTGGACATCACACCGGCTTTGCTTTCACTCCACTTTTAATGAAGTCATTACCTCGGCCCCAAAAATGGAAAATCCTCTTTGTCCTCTTCTCTGTCACTGCTTCTCCATTACCAGTGAGGCAGTAATCTTTACACACAAATCCTTCCGGAACCAGGGATTAATATACTCGACGCTAAAAGAAGAGCAATGATGAGCTCCGACGCTGCTATATGCAAACTTCCGCCCAGCTTTTTTTCCATTATACGACTGTAATTACTGCTTATAATTGGAACTGAACATTCAACACCTGTTTCTTTAATATGCAAAGTGACATGGACAGGAATGAATATCGGCCGAGTCCAATTTCACAAAGCACATTACGTCGCCCGGAGGACATGAATCACACTAAACTGAGGTGCAGTTTAGGCTAAGATGCGTATGTGAATCCTCTCAGCCTCGTGAAGGACACTGAATAAAACCCTGGGCATTATTTCACATTTGCAGATCAGATTTATTCTAATGTAATCCTCAGGAGATGTGAGGGAGGTCTGCACGTATCACAGATGACGACTGATGGGTCAGAGTGAAAAACTCTAAATATGAATACATTTCTGTTTTGATTTCTCATCACGTAATCCACCTGTTCTTCAATTATTTACAAAAGACTCTAATTAATAAGTCGACACCTCTCAGTGGAACTCAGTACAGTTCAGCAGCACCACAGGCTACAGCCTAATAAAAGTTTAAAGTGGTTTTAACACCTTTAATCGTTAACCCTGTGAGCTTCAGGCTATTTTCAGAGTAACTTCACTACCTTTACTTTTTAAGCTCTTATCTTGGTCATTATAAGATCTTCCAACACTTAACATGATAATAATTACAGATTTTATGTGATGCTTTTGCATATATTTTACCATAACTTGCTTCCAGTAGAGATATCTTTTCATGATTGTGTAGAGAAGATTGTTTGGAATCTGTTAATATCAGAACCATGATGGTGGGAAACTGTGACCTAGAAATTGGGTTTAGCATGTATGTGCTAAGTGCACATAAATAGCTGTCATTAACTGAAGTGTGAACATACTGTAGTCTGCTTGCAGAGATACACCGATCAGCCACAACATTCTGACCACTGACGGGTGAAGTAAATAACGTTTATCATATTGGTACTATGTGGTGTTCTGCTGGAAAACCTTGGATTTTAACATCCGTGTTGATGAGACTTAGACACCCAAATAAACATTGTCCCAGAACAAGCACACTCCCTCATGCAAATGGAAATCCCAAATGTCACTGGCCTACCCCTGCAGGAAAATGCACCCCACCACATGGCAACAACATCAACCAATCAGGAACATCTTGAGGAACATGACAATGACCCAAGATGGTGATTTGACCTCCAAACTTCCTAGACCCCATTCTGATCAAGCATCAACAAGATGCAGTGGAACAAGTTGGATTGACAGAGGCCCCACTGCACAAGCCAGAGTAGCCAAAGGAT